>JALLPD010000296.1:3925-17659 GCA_036940065.1 Cyclotella cf. meneghiniana
AGAATAAAAGATAATAATTGGTGACGAGACTTCTGTTTGCAAGTGATGCCCATTCCATGATCACATTTCAATGTAGTTTTTTAGGTAGGATATATGCCCAGAAGAACAAGTGATCATGGAAGAAAGTGTAATGATGTTTGTATTTTCACACACATTATTTATTCATACCCTTGAAAACAAGCTATTTTCTTATTCTGAGTCTTCTTACAAGAAATCAAGCTGTATGGCATTGTATTGAGTTTGTAAAATGCCTTTTCAAAAGTGTCTCCATGTGGTGATCCTGTATGATAGAACAATCAGAACAGACATGTCATCAAGTAATCTTTGTCAAAAATAGTCTCCAAAAATAAAACCAGGAGGGGTTGAGGGCTACACTGGAAAAATTCGTTTGCAGCTAAATGGCATCTATTTTTTGTTTAGAATCAGAATACCTACCATATATTGCACATTACAACAATAAAAAATATACAAAGGATTCTTTTTTCTCTTACAACCCACATCTTAATAGTGTGGCTGTGATGGTTAAAAATTAAAAGTATCTTAAATTTTACCCTATTTACAAGGTTGACTTATGCTACCCCTCCCGCCCAACCACCTACTTATGTCATTTCAGTCACATATGTTTGGGCCCTGATTGAGTTCAATCAATTACCATTGTGTATGGAGTAAATTTTTGTTGAATTTGACGAATGACCCTTGGATGTAAAAAAGGGGGGGAACCTTGAAGTTTGGCCTTGTTTGAATCATAAGAAGTTCAATGCATGAACAAATACTTTACAAATACTTTTCTGTTTAGATATGTATTTTAATACCTATTCTAATATGTTCACAATCTTCCCTATCAGGGGGGTGCAAATCAGGCTTCTCAGTAGAAACCTGTCTACAAAAACTTACTTCCCTGAGCTCCCACTTTCAACTGTCAGTTGATCAAACCAATACTAATATATATGATGGATTGTAAGACTCACCCAATGTCAAAAGATTTCAATTCATCATATCTTATAATCCCTCACAACTTATTGTGGGACCATCTTTTGAGCAACACTGGGGTTTAGGCAACAAAAATTTGTCAATTGAAATATTGTGCTTATTCTTATTTGTGACTTGTGTTTCAACAATTTTCATGTCACTGCTCTACTCACCTTGAAAAGATCTTTCTGGTGATGTGCACTATGCCACAGCATTGAAAGAGAAACAGCAAATTGCCCATTCCTGCCCATGCTTCCACCTTATTAATTGTTAAACAGGAATGCAAACTAATTAAATGTAGGCCAGAGCTTTGTACTCAGTCTGTGTGATGAATGCAGGCATGCATGACAGGATACATTATTGGGTTTAAGCAACAAATGGTATCTATTAACATTTTGTGTTGCTTAAAAGATGGACACAATAATAGTAATTTCTATGTGTCAAAAGATAAAGTTATTTTTGTATCTGACCTAACTGCTGAATATGTGATGAAATAGGCCACTTATTCTTAAGTGCCATGAGCTGAGTGAGTGTGGGAATGTTTTGACTTTAACCATTACATACCTCAGCAACCAGAAGGAGATATGATGAGCTATACCCATGGGCAGTGAAGGATTAAGAATGACCAGGCCTTTTTAATTAGGCAAATACACACATGTCAAGAAATGGGTTATCACTGTATACATGTATGAAAGTAGACTGATTATAGTACAGTCAAACATGACTGACATCAGTCACTTTGTTTTGACATTGTTTTTAAGATACACCCTTCTAAAAAGCAAATTATACAGTCTTATAGAAGTTATAATTGGAAAAAGTATGGCTAAGTTGTTTGTTAAATTTTTAAATAAAACTCAATGGGGAAGATGGAATAGTGACATCAGTCACTAGGTTTTCCACTTAGATGATGGTTTAAGATGACCTACAACCTTAGCCCACAACACCACTTTTTCTGTGGGTGTACAATGAAGAGATTTTTGCTCAGAACAGTGATCGTTGTGTGGGTTGACTAACATGGTATGCGGTCTCTTCAAAGGTCTATTTTGTATTTTCAAATCACATGTATCTCCAGTGTATCCACCTTTTTGAGTATTCCAGCCCCCCCAAATAATCTTTCAATAAATTCATATGAATGGGGAGAAGATATTTTTATTCCTTTTAATGTTAGGATTTCCAAAGGTTCATTGAAGATTGCTGGTAATGTATCCTTTGCTCATTTCATGTGAGACAAATATGTCTTCTGTTTGAAAAACTGTGATGTACATGATGGGATTTTGTAAACTAATTTTTAACTAAGCTCTCCCAATGTTCCCTGTTACTTAACAATTTTTCCTTTTGTTACGTAATATCAGTTGTTTGGTTGTTTGTTAAGTTTTTATACAAGGAAGAGAAGTCTTGAAAGGAACTATTGATCATGAAACTCAAGAGCAATATATTAGCATCTGGTGCTGAAAAAGAAAAATCATCAACTTTGCATGTTCCCAACCTCCTTCTTTCCCTTTATCAATGATATCACAGAATTAAAAACATAATTGAAACAAAGCACTCAACAATTTCATGCACAAGCCTAAGATTTCATGAATCACAGAGATTACACAACATATTGAATCGGCTTGAGACATGGTTACTTACCAAAGTCCAAAGATCACTCAGTTGCCAGTTCGATGTGTGTGTTGCTTTTGGCCTCAGGCATGATGGGTAACAAATAATAGTTGATCATTTGGCAGCAATAAACCACAAAATAACAACCCAACCAAGCCACCACAAAAAATGACTTTGTGAAGTCCAAAGTTAAGAACTTTGGTTCCCCAGTCCAGCAAATTGTTGCCTAGTCGTTGCAAAAGGCTTGAAGACTTCAAAGGATGGGGGACAAACTGTTTTTAAGGATAGTGAAGTGGCAGCTTTGTCATGGGAGCGAGGAGAGAAGTGGGATGAGTGACAATAGATTCATTGTTATGAGATAATGTTATATGAAATTCATGATTAATGACCTTGTATTAGGGGAACACAAAAAATAAAATTACAAATAAAAATTTAACAATGTTGTGATTGGAAAAATTTACTGTTCAAACCTATGCATCTAAAATCTAGTTCTACCATGTAATGCAGGTAATAAGAACCACCAAATATATAGTAGATGAGTGGTTCTTATAGTAAGCAATTTGTTAGCACTGTAATCATTGCATAAATTTGCCCTCAGCTATTTGTAGCTAAAATGACTGCATATTATTGTGTCTATTTATGTGATGAAAAAAGAAGCCTAAGATATTTTGATGAAATATATGCATCAAAAATGTGATCTCCTACAAAAGAGGTGCTTTACTAGGTCATCCCATAATGGGAGTTGAAGATGGTGCCAACTTTTTTGGAAGAAAAAAATTACAATAGAAGTTCTGGCATACAGACTCTGTGCTGGAGTTGCATCTGTGGCAACCAGAACAAGTTTCTTTAATGAATGAGGTCATTATTCATATTTGTTTCAACAAATGTTGCCATGTATATTATATCTGGTGATGTTGGCTCCAAATGCTTCCCCCATCTGTATTTTTACCAAGTCCCTCCTATTGGCATTGATTGAAAGTAAGGCATGCATGTCCCACTATATTTCATCTTACATAGCAAGCCAACAAGCTTTCTCAAAATTATCAGATGTGTGGTGATGTGTCGGGTTGTATGGTGAGCTAGAGCCAAATCGACCATATCTCTGCAACCAATAAGAAGTCATGGGAGTAAACATACATTGGCATCTAGAAGAGTTTGAGGAAAAGCTAATAATTCCTAGTCTATATTCAGTAGATAATGGTTTGCATACTAAAAATTATGTTGGCAAATCAGACCTATAGAGGTTCTTATAATGTGTTGGTTCTAAATACAAAATCAAAAATGTGGTGATTCAAAAGTATTGGTGTTCAAAAACTATGCAACAAAAATGATGCTCTATCATGCAATGCAGGTTACAAGAACCACCAAATGTACAAAAAATACAATTAATGGTTATTAGTTCTGATAGTAAGCAATTTATTAACACAGATAACATAGCATACATTTGGTATCAGCTATTTGATGCAGAAATGACCACATATTATTGTGTCTATTTACTTGATGAAAAAGTAAGCCTAAGATAATTTGATGATTATTATTTGCATCCGAAATGTGATCTTGAAAATCATCTCATGCTGGGAGTTGAGCCTCGTGCCAATAATTTTTGGGAAAAAAATATTTACAACATTAGTTCTGTCATGCATACTCTATGCTGGAGCAGCATCCATGGCAACCAGAAGCTACAAGTTTCTGTAACATAAGTGGTAATTATAAATATTTGTTTCAAAAATAATTGTCATGTATATTATATGTTATCATTTTGGCTATGAATGATTCCCCAGTCTGTATTTTTTACCAAGTTACTTCTATTAGCATTGATTGAAAAAATGGCATGAACTTCCCACCATATTTCATCTTAAGTAGCAAGCCAACAAGCTTTCTCAAAGTTATCAGATGTGTGGGGATGTGTGGGGCTGTATGGTGAGCTAGAGCCAAATTGACCATATCTCTGCAACCACTGCGAGGTTATGTGAGAAAAACATACATGAGTGTCTAGAAGAGTTTGAGGAGAATCTAATGATGTCAAGACTAGATTCAACAGATAATGGTTTGCACACTAAGAACATACATGTCTGCAAGTTAGGCCTAGAGCTTCTTATAATGTGTTGGTTCTAAATACAAAATCAACAATGGTGTAATTAAAACATATTAATTGTTCAAAAACTATTTATCCAAAATCTTGTTCTACAATGAAACGTTAATGTACAAAAAAACAAGTGGTGGTTCTTAAAGTAAACAATTTGTTAGCAAAACTAAAATAACATAAATTTGGTGTCAGCTATTTGTAGCCAAAATTACCATTTATTATTGTGTCTATTATGCAATGAAAAAAGTATTTCCAAGGTAATTTGATGAATATTTTGGATAAAAAATGTGATCCCATACAAAGAGAAGAATTGAGCCTGGTGCCAACTTTTTTTGCAGAAAAACAAAAGTATTTACAGCATTAATTCTGTCATGCAGACTCTATGCTGGAGCACAAGTTTCTTTAATTTATGAGGTCACTTTAAATAGTTGTTTAAAAAATGTTGTCATGTACATTACATGTGGTCATTTTGCCTAATAATGGTCCCCCCTTCTGTATTTTTATCAAGTTACTTCTAATGGCATTGAGGTAAGGTAAGACATGCACTTCCTGCCATATTGTTCATAAGTTTGGTCATAAAAGCTCAATTTGGAGATGAAAGAGTTTTGTTCATAAAGATTGTATAAGGAGACTCCAATCATTGCAAAATTTTTGAAAGCCAGAGGTATTTTTTATAAGAATGTTCATATCAATGTTGTCATTGAACATTTTTATGAATAAAATGTTATCAGCGTAGTATAGTCATGGTCATGTGCATCAATGACACTATGATACTTGGACCATCAGAACTGGTTGAAAAGGTCCAATAAGATCTCAAGAGTGTTTCACATGTAATTCTAAGGATGTGTTGTTGAAGTAAATATCTTGCTAAGTCACCATTAAATGACAAGATACTAGTTAGGGTCTGTTAAGTTCATGCAACCTATGTAAGTGTAAGAGCTTTCTAATGACTGTATAAGTTCACAGATGGTCTTATATCAAAGCTACCTGCTGTTTCAAAACAGATTCTAGCCAAGGGTGATCATATTGATGCCAAAGCTGTGTCACATGTCAAGATATACCAGTCAGAAATTTTGCCATGCATGCTTGTCATGCAGTGGCATGACTAGACATCTACAATCCAGTACATGGACTTGCTAGACACATTCCTATACCTAGGGAGGCACATGTGAGAGCCCTTATGACACTCATGAAGTATGTGGACTCAACCAGTAATGGGAGGACTGTGGTTAGCACCCAATCAAAGGTGAAGTAAGAATGATAAATTCAAGTTTAAGATTTGAAGCAATCATGCTCAAACAATGCCAGAAACTCATATGATCATAGGAGTGTATCTATCCCAAGGTAATTTTTTTCTCATCAATGCTCTAGTGTCATTCTGCACTTACCTAAGCCAAAAAATCATAGAAAAAGGATTGAGTTGATAATGTATATAAATGTGTTAAAGTTGTGAAAATAGAATCACAAGCTTGTTAGTCCTTCCAAAAGTGATGTGGCTCCATGCAACACAGCCTGTATAATACACAGACTATTATGAAATAGTGTTTTTCAATTGAGGTGACATGTCGAATCTAAGACTTTTACACCTGCCTAGTTGGGTAGGAAAAACATACAAAGGTTCCCACTTTTGGAACTCAGGAACAATGTCCTGTTAGCTCCAATGTTCTGGTAGCAACACTGGGGTTTGAAACCCAACAACATTTGATTTTTGGTCACTTGAGAATACCATTCTTGTTAAGTGCTGCACTGACACATGCATCTGTTTCTTGACAAAGTGTAAGTGTTCATCCTTTTGAGAAACATATTTTGGACATCAGTATCTTTCTTGGTATTATGATCCTTGTTAGTCTGAAATCTTAACAACATGATTTTTGATATGTGAAGGAAGCAAAATATTCCAACCAAGCAGACAATTCAAATTTGATTTGTGGATTTTGGTGGAGATTTTGTTTACATATCGAGATCTAGAGAATTCAAAATATTTTTTGTATTGAATGTTGAATTCTCCTTCCCAGACCAGAGGAGGGGTTGGGACTATTCTCTTGCCAACTGACCTTTCTGTTTACATCAACATCTTTCTTGTCCCACTTCAATGCTTGCTCATCTGAAAGAGCAGCATGATGCAAAAAAACTTCATCTTTGAAGTACATTCTTAGTGTTCTAACTCCACATTTGTCAAGAATTTGATGAGTTGCACATTTTTCTGTGGAAAATTGTTATGTGGATCAGGAGTTTGCAAGAAACACATCAAGCGGCCCTTCGGTATGTGACCTCCCCTATTGGAAACTGGATTTGTAGTCATTTTTGTGGTCCTGGGTGCATCACCATGCCTTTAGAAGATATGAAATCATGACATTGAATCATTCTGATGCTCAAAAGGAATTGAGCAATATAATGGGCCCCTTCATCTCAGGGTGGAGTTGACTATTGTTCACCCTGAGACCTATATATTAAATTTGTGAACTTGACTATTAGGGTCTAGGTCTATTACAAGCAGTTGTTTTCTTTGTGATATTCTGATTGCAGAGACTGCACATGATCAGATCAGTCAAATGGGCTATGCTATGATTGTCTCCAATGTTAGTGGGGCTGTTCTGTGATTGGAAAGGCTACTAAATATGTGAGTCTATTTTTCATGGAAGTTGACCTCACAAAAAAATTTGAGGATCATGCAGTCATGTCAATTTCAATGTAATGAACACATCTTGGGGTTCAGGATTACTCTGCTCTGCCTCTTAAGGCTACAGAAAGCTTCTTAGGGTCATCTGAGCCCTACAAGTAATATTGTATGTACTGTTGACATAGTTGTAATGTACAGTATTAATGTACTCTGTATATAATACAATCATGATTTATGAAAGGTACTTGCAGGTATAGGCCTAATAGTGAAGCCTATTGGTGTTCATGTGAAAATAATTTACCATACACATGTTGCTCATGACAATTATTATTACCCCATGTATAATTATTAATTATCTCCACACACTTTCAAGGCTGAAGTCTGTGCAGGACTGCCAAATAAGTGTGTTATTGATGGGCTGTTCAGATTTCATGCAAGAGCACTTCTGTGCTACATGCAAACTCTGCTATATGGAGAAGAGTATACATGATTCATCTGGAAACTTTGCCTCAGTGACATGTCTGTGTTTTGTGTGGCTACATATTTAAGGACACGTGTCATGGCTTGTTAGTAGACTCTCAACAACTGGCTGAGCGCGTGACTGAACAGAACGTTGCAGTTTATCAATAGATAGTAATCCAAGAAAAAAAATGCAAAACAGGATCGAGTAGGATGGATTGCATAGATATGTTGATTATGAAAAAATAGCAATTATAAGCTTATTAGCACTGTCTAAAATGATAGCACAAGCATGTAAAATACATGAAACACAATTCAGAAACAGTGTTCCTCAATAAGGTGGAATGTAGACCTACACACTGCCGGTACAGTACATGGCACCACGTGTGAATCTTGTATTCTTGTCTCTCTTGGAGTCAGAGTCCAAAGCTGCGGTCATGGTGTCCAAGACATGCAATACATTTTGTCATTGTACTTTGAACTTGACCTTCTCATGATAGCAGAAGTAGACAATGCTGGTGCTGTAGATCCGGCAAGCAATTGAGGTGTGTGAGGCAGGTCACATCACATTGACATATGCCATTGCTTCCTCCACAATAGGAGTCTCATGGACTACCAAATGATTAGACATATTTCAGTGGCATCAATGATGCTGGCTTGTTGATAAAGAATGTCGTAGGACCAATAGGAAATAACAAAGCAGAATTGAGCACAAAAATCATGTGGATTTTTGAGCAAGTAGAACAAGCATTATTTCTTCAGTAATTCAAATAAAGCCAAACAAGATCGTCTGAGCATAGGTACGCATATTAGCTAGCTGCTGTCACTGGGTTTTGAATGCTCTAGAGTATGAAGAGTTCCAAGAGTTACCACTCACCCCTGGGGTACATGGCAATGTCTGAGATCATCCAATACTAATCTATATGAGGTTGGCCAATTGTACAACAAGAATAACTACATTGGGCAGCCATCTGTGATGACTGCATCGCACTGTTTGTACGATCTGCAAGACATAATCCACATGGGTTTACCAAGTGGATTAGGTGCCAGGCCAAGATCCCTTCCATTAGGGCAATGCCGCATCTATGCTCCAAGAGATGCGTTGAGGCTGGTGGGAACGGTTGCGAAGAGGTTCCTATGGAAGAAGGAGGCATTCTGATCATCTTGGTGCTGATTCCATGTAGCATGAGAATGTAACAACGGCAACAACAGCATTATCACCAACAAGAATGGTTTCGTGAGGTTTGTGATGCAAAGGATGATTCCGCCACGCTGATGTCATACGTTTTGAATGGCAAATCAGTGATATGAGGGTTTCGTCTCAGATAACCTCCGTCTCGATTTTCACATGAATTTGAGGGGTGCCTCGTTGAACCTTATTTCCTAATAAGGTATTGGGTCGTACGGTACAAGGGAATTGATTTTTTATCACACACAAAGTACTGGCCCGAGTGCGGGACCTCGTTTGATAGGGAAATTTTTAAAAAATAACCAAGAAAAAACTAGAGCCAGACATCATTTTTTGGGATGACTTCAATTACGGATCCGATGCCATCCTCGTTCCAGATACCTACATATTCATGGAATCCTACGGTATTTTCCCAACACACGTGCGCATCCACAGTGACCAAGCGATTACCCCACCGATTGGTAACCTACCGATCGACACAACTCCCGACCCCCCCCTCCTCCCGTCTCCTTCCTTCCATCGCCCCTTCACTCCTCTTTCGGCAGAGTCGAAGCCCGCAGCGTCTTCCTCTGCACGTTAATCGTCGCCTTACACTTTTCGCACCTCACCGACGCCACGTCCTTAAATCCCTCGACTCCCAAAATATCTCCGAAATACACCCGGGTCTCGTTCTCGCACGCCGGACAGGGCCCGTAAACGATTTTGTTGTCGGGGAAGATGAAGGAGTCGGTGATGGCGATGGATCCGTTGTAGATGAGGGGCGTTCCCAGGGCGGCGAGGATGATGGGGTTGAGCCTTACGATGGGTTCGATGATTTCGAAGCCCACCGCGAGCCATAGGATGGCGAGGATGGATCCCACGGGTAGGTAGAGGAGGTTGTTTCGGAAGTTGTCGGGTTGGTAGGTGACCGTACATATTCCGGAATCTGAGGAGAGGATGGTGAGTGAGGTGAGCGCGATGGGGGCAGGATACGACACGAGCAATGCGGGTCATGGGCACTGACCGATGTAGCACCTTGGTTCCTTGGAAGAGGCGAAGCGAGATCCCTCCTCCTTGAGCTCTGCCTTGAGTTGATCAAACTCTGCATCGGACAGAGTGGGGGATCCCTTCAAATATGCCTGTACGGCAGCGAGATATTTGGCCTCTTTGCGGTTGAGGTTAACGACGGGCGATCCGTTCCACGAGAGATCTTCTTTGAGTAGGTCGAATTCCGCGTCGTTGAGAAGTTGTCTTCCGCTGTAGTAATAGGACTGGGTACGGGACGAGACATGATGTATAGACACAAAGGCAAGCAAACAAATTCGAAATTGAAATCACGGCCGGAGCGCATCCAGACCGATCAACGCACCTGAAGGGCATCCAAAAAAATCCTTTCCTTCTCCTCCATCGTCAAACGAATCAACTCCCCCGACTCTTTATCAATGACGCAATACTCATCATCTGGAATACATTCACCGGGTTCGTTGTTCGTCTCGAAGAACCGTCCCGCCGACGCATCGTAGCTCAACTCCTTGCGGGCGCTGGTGATGGTGGTCCCGTCTTTGGGGCCGTCGGTGGCCATGAGAAGGGGCAAAGATCGGGCGGCGTTGGCGCGTGCCGAGAGGGACGGCGCAAAGCCGAGGGACGGGGCGGCGAGGCATGCTAGGGCCAGTGCGAAGCGGGATGTGGCGGCCGTCATGGTGAGGTTTTGTCGGGGGAAGGAGGGAGGGATCGGTGGGATAGATGGTTGACGAAAGGATGATGACGATGATGCACCGTAGCACGTCTCTGTGCAGCTTGCGTGTCTGGTTCCCGCCGGAGCGTGCCCTTCTTCGTTTTCTGCTACTTTTTGCAGCTAGAGAGGTATCGTACGTACTACTACTACCCACCACGGGGATCCTATCGAGGAACTTCAAGCCAACAAGGGGCCGCCCACGGCCCACCATCGGAATTCTGATTGTGTCCGAATAATACGACCTCCCCTTCGTTCGTATCCAATTCGGGACATTTCGACTTTCTCCCGATTCCCAAATACGGGATCCACGACAATCGGGAAGTCCATCCGATTCCGACAAGAATGAAACGAAATCCAATGGCCTGCGAGAAGATCAGCGATCGCTGGCAAGCCTGTAATTTTCCACTTGCGAAAAAAATACCAGAAGACTTTGAAATAGTTGCGCAGATATTTGCCCGGTTCGAAGATTCGTATAAGCCGTTTCTTCGGAATGAGAAAACTTTTATCAACAGAAAACTTTGATTCCATACTTGTGGAGGATTCAACGCCAACCGCTCCTCGGTTTTTTCTCGCGTTGCGGGCGACAACTCAATATAATATTTGTGATAATATTCTATACAATGCCGTATCATACCATATATATCAACGGGGCAAGCGGCGTCACGGCACAGCATATTTGATCTGTCTGTTTCCATGCTGCGTTGGGACCGTCGGGACCATGGCGTCCTCGTACCATTTGCACTAACACCGCTGTCGATATAGCCGGAACCAACCTCTTAGTACTAGTATCTATTATCCCATTGACGACACGCTCGCTCGAACGACAGAACACACCCAACGCATTCGATCGACAATCCGCTCCATCAATTCCCACACACACCCGCCGCTTCCCTTGACACAACAGACCAGCATGACGCATTCCCCCGCACGGCGGTCCAACATCGACGTCCTGCTCTTCCTCACCGCAGCGGCCTGCCGAACCTCGTCGGCATGGGGCGGCAACAACGGCAATTCCCAAGTGGACCCCTCCATCTTTTACCAAAACGGTTCCTACGACTGGCTCGGAGGCGCCACCAACATCGCCATAAAGGTGGAGGGATGCGTTTGGACGACCACGGACGACAACGAGTCCGTGGGATGCATGCAGGACGGGAGCGGCGATGGGACGACCTATTGGTATCAGATGGCCATGTGCAGGAGGGCGCAGGTGGCTTATTCGGTTTATGCCACGGATTCGGGGAGCAGTTCCTGCAATTCCAATAATTTCAAGGGGACGGTGAGTCACTTTGGATAGATGGATGGATGGATGGAAATGCCGGAGGATCCATATGTCGACTATTGTTTTTCATTCATTCACGTGTGTCTCATTTATCCTTCGTTCGCTTTGTATCCATCCATCCATCCATCCAAACTCACAGTTCGTCACACAAGACGGACTGGCAGAGTTCGCCTACATCATGAGCCAATACCAACAAAACTCGCCCTTCGACAAAAACTCCTACGGAGACCTCCCCTACTGCGAAGCCGGAAACAACGGCTACTACCTATCCGTCGGATGCGACACCGACGGATACTTCACCATCGACAACTTCAGCGACGCCTACTGCCTCGAACGAGTCAGCACCTACGATTCGCTCAGCGACATGAATTACATCATCAAAAAGAATTTACAATCTTGTTACGATGTTTATTCCTCCCGGTACGATCAATACGTCAAGTACTCCACCGCCGGAGCGCTCATCTCCTCCAGCAAGGCGTGCACCTCCCTCGACGCGGCATTGTGCGTCAGCACGGACCGCATCGACAAATACTCGGGGACATCCAAAGCCAGCGGTCTACAGACCGCATCCAAGGCCATTTCCAATTTCAACATCGCCAACAAGGCCAAGTACGCCATGGGAACGCTGTGTCTGATCGGCAGTCTCTTTATGTTCTTGGGAATACTGTTTACGAACCGTCGCAAACGACGTGCCATGATGCACAGGAAATTGAGGGCGGCCAAGAGAGAACGAGCCAGGAGAAGCGGTTCCAAGGGGCGGAGTTCTGCGTCGTCGAGGCATGCCTCGGCCAGTCGATCGAGGAGTCGGGGGAATACGAGCAGCGGTCGATCGAGGAGTCGGGCGAGACCGTCCAGAGAAGATGACGAGAGCGGGACGTATGCATAAGCATACGGGAGGGAAGAATAGGGTTGAATCAACAAGTGTTAATGTTGTATTATCGTTTGATGTGATGCTTTCACAGTACTTGAATTATAAAGAAAATGTTATGTGTACATGGAGGCATGCGGCGGTGTGTCTTGGGTGAGCCGATGGCGATTATTTATTTTGAATAAAACGTAACATGAAATTGTATGAATCATAATGTCGAGTTGTACTTCCTTAAGCATTACCGAATAATGGCCTCCGATTCTTCTCTGTAGGTGTGGCGTCACATTTTCCAAAGGCTCAGAAATAATTGTGCTTCCCCCACCGTCGTGTCCGACTTCTTTGCCACACCCATCTCCTTTCTCTCGGCAGTAGTCGTCTTGGAATAAGGACAATGTCGATTCGACTTTCTTCTCCTTCTAGCAACAACGGCTTTCCCACCCCCGACTGCCCCCAACGTTCGTTCCGACGTGGCATCCTTCCCTCTCGACAACATCTCCCGATCGTCGTCGTCGTCTTCCTCCTTCTCCCGCTCGTCGTCGTCCTGCAGCAACGACGCGATGGCAGCGAGGCCCGAATTCGCGGCGAAATCCGACGGTAATCTCTCCATGAAAAGAGGACAGACGTCGTCGTCGTCGCGACTGCCTGCCGACGACTCGATATTCGGTCGTTTTGCCAAACAAGAAGAAGCGGCGGGTCCTCGGAGTGCGTCCGCTTTCGCGTCCATCGTCGGGTGGTTGTGATATTTTCTAGGAGGCGTCGTAAGGAGAGGGGAGGGATTCTGCCGTTGCGTCGTTCCCGCCGAGGGGAACGGTGTTTCATTTGCTCATGGTGGGAACAGGACCCATGGCATGATTAGCGGTAAAAAATCATAACTATAGTCATATTCACAATCAATTACCACCATTTAGCCACTAACTAGCTCTAGTTGTGGGTAAATTAATATAACTA
>JALLPD010000297.1:0-17556 GCA_036940065.1 Cyclotella cf. meneghiniana
GGGTCTGGATATCTGGACATTTAGGCACTTAGAACAATTACGGTAGTCACCCAATCTGTGTCATCAAGTTCTTAAATTAACTTCTACACAACTCAAAGTAACTCTAAAATTGATGCCTTTCTATATCGTTTATTTGCTATTTATTGGTACATTTGATAAACTATGAATATGGCCAAGGAAAGTTTTACAAGAAAAGACTTGTGATAATAAGTATTGAAATAGAACCACAACAGACACATTTTTGTATCACTGGTTGGTATGTCCCAATTAGGGCCATGTCTGGTTACTTCAACTATGATTGTTCTATGTTGGAGCAAAGGGACACCAGAATTGGTCTCTTTCAAATCAATTGGAATATATTCCAGCAAAAATCATGATATTTCATACACATATAAACCAATTGTAGACATTGATGTGCTACCATCAATAACAAGCCCTGTATTATTTTGTCTCATTAAGTGCTAATAGCACATCCACTTGCATTGGATATGTTATTCTTTTCATAATATGATGCTTCATAAATCATTTTGAGGATAACTACCACCACCACCAAGCCAGCTTTGTGAGGATGTTTTGTGACTTAACTCTGACAAGAGTTTATCAAGGCTGTAAAATTTGATTGAAATGTTTTTGAAATTGTTTCTGTGTCGTCGATAGCTAATCTTTTGTTGAATGAAACAGTTCAAATCATTTCAGTGAAATGAGAAATGAGTTATGGCAAAATCTTGTGGTCATCACAAGAAGCATATTTATCACAGAGGTGTGAAACAGAGGCATCTAGTCATTTGGATAACAGAGGGTGAAATCCTACTGGCATGTTGATGTATATCCATATCATCCCTGTCAAGTTGGAGCACTGAACATGAGTGTTTTGTGGCATATCTGTTTTTGTTGTTATGTTGAAAGCAAACAACAAATAATGATTTTGTTGTCACTTCAAACAATGACCTGTATCAGTTTGGTACAATGCTGTCTACTACAGAATTGCAGTCACACTGACAGATAAAAAGGCAAGAAAGAATGTTGATTAGCTGGTCATTGTTTACAGCCCAACAGGCATGGGGGTATTTTCGATTTTGGGTAATTGCCATTAGTAGCTGGAATATTTTTTGCAGCAGGGGCAGTAAGAAAGTGAATGGTCCACAAAATGGTGATGATAGATGTGAATGGGGTGGTGGAAATAAAAGTGGATTATGGCTTGAAAGATGAAGTTAAAATGGATTGTGATAAGAATGGAGAAAAATGTGAAGAGGAACATTTGCAAAAAGTTTGCAGGGAAAGACAAAATTGCATGATTCAAAAATATGATGTAACCACATATCAGTTCAATTAGATTTAGACTGATGATGTGGGCAATTGAAAAAGGGCTGCAATATTTAAATTAAGATTAGATGCAGGTAATAGTAAATTAGTTATAGGATGAGTATGACAGTTTCCATATTCTAGGTAATAACATGAAGACCTACTAGGCAACATGTGAATCTTAGATATTGACTAAACTTGCTGATATGATTTCCAACCACCTGAAGGGAATACTATCCTACAGGAAGGTATGATATTATATAAACCTTTTTCTGAAGAACCATCTGATCAAAGATTGGAGAAGTGCTACATAGCCTATCGCTCCATCACCTATAAAACACCTGTTTTCAAAAAATAGAAAATTGTGGGTAAAAATCTGACACAACCATTTTTAGTGCATACTGGACAAGATATGTTTTAGGGCAAATGACAGTACCTTTTAGGGCATAATGCATGTGGTTCAGCATAGTAGGTTATCAAATGGAATTGACACAATTTTGTGTTCTGTAATGATATTTCTACATTTTGTCTGATATGTGTTTATAGGTGGCATAGCAATAAGCTACATAACCTCTCTGCATATATTGTGCATGGCATCTCCACATTACTACAACATGCATTGACTAAACCTAGCCAGCAGGGCAAAACAGACATGATTTCATTCAAAAATCTAATGTAACCATATTACACTGTGATTGGATTTACACTGACAGTTTATCACAGATAGGGCAATTTAAAAAGAGTTGAAACAAGGTACTGAAATTTTATAAAACTAAAATCAAGAGTAGATATAGAGAAGATTAAATTAGTACTTATTAGTTTAATTAACGACAACAGTGGATAGCAATTGACAATGATATTGGTAGATGTTTATTGATAAATCAGTGAAGAGGACATGGTGACGTACCACTGATTAGCCTTTTCATATTTCCTGCCATCTCCTTCTTGCTTGTACTGACAGAAATCATCTTTGTAATCCAATGATTTTACTTGGAAAATTCAAATGGTTTCAATGCTTCAACCAACATGAGGATATTTGGTGGTGCTATTTATTCAATCATCCAATACAAAACACATGTGGAAATCTTCATTAATCTGTGTAGATGACACCCGTTTGATGCAGAAGAAAGTCCAGTGTCTCATGAGGCATGTTGTGGGGTATCTTTTTTTGCTATAACTTTGGTTTGCATCTACACTAACTAGAAGTACAAAGGGACCACAGAATCAACATGTCATACAATATGTGTTGGACAGGACAGATGAGAATATTGCTTTTTCTGAATCCTTGTCATTCTTGAAGTTACTTATTTTGATTATGTCAAAAAGGTCTACAGAGAATTTACCTTGATGGATGAGAGAAGGCACATATTATGATATATATTCAAGTGCAGTCAATTTTACAATATGTGTCATGCAAATGTAATGGCATACTGTAATGCATTTATATCCATCATGAGTCTTTAATTGATGGGTGCCTTCATATGATGCTATATGTTGTTCTTGCTTTTGGTCAAAAACAATACTTTTGTTAGAAAATGTAAGAACTCAATATATGTGGAAGAAGAATGGACATGCTTTGATTCTTTGACTAGGGTGGATGTACAATGTGAGTTGACAATGGAATATCTACAGATGGAAATAACTGACTTGAAGAGTACCTTGCTTGATTACTATGATAACTGGGCAGAGAAGGCAGTTGTTAATGAAAGCCATGGTGTGTATGATCTATCAAAGAAGATTGACAGTAAATTAGACAATCACATTGCTAAATTGGTTCAAACCGTGTCTAGCCTCATCTAAACCAATGAAGAAAAGAGAGCATACAGCGTCTTCTGCCATTGCAATGTCTTTGGAGTGGAAGACATCTTTAGTTTTGAGAAAGATTGATCTTTTCACAAACAATGTGTCCTTCCATTCCAAGATGGCTTGACTAAATGAAAGGAGGATAAGATGGCTGATTGTTGG
The DNA here is from genome assembly GCA_036940065.1 of Cyclotella cf. meneghiniana. Lineage (NCBI taxonomy): Eukaryota > Bacillariophyta > Thalassiosirophyceae > Thalassiosirales > Thalassiosiraceae > Cyclotella > Cyclotella cf. meneghiniana. The sequence continues at coordinate 3,268 of JALLPD010000297.1, forward strand.
TTTCCATCTTTGGTCATTTAATCTGTTGTCTTCTGTTGGCAATATTCAGAACTAAGAAACCTGATAGATTGAGCAACAAACCCGGCTACTTACAAAGCCTACGAGTTGTTCAAAACGTAACGTTAGGGATCGGTAAAGAGAGTAAACTGAAAAGCAACAGTTTCTAGACAGTGGTTGAATCATAGGATGAACTACTTATTGGCGATTTCAAAAGAACTTCGAGGCATCTGCTTCAATCGCAATTGGTGTTGAAACCCAAAGTCGCTGCACTTTATCTGGTACAATATAATGTGTTAGAATCTATGATCGAATTGATAAATGACATCTCTTCAATCACGAACACAACAGCCATAAAAAAAGTCATGGGCAACACATTACCCTACGCTGCATTATCAAAGGCCACCCCTCACACGACAGTGTATGGGCTTGCTAGTTGTGTTGGTATTGTAAAAAGCCAATTCATAATTTGAAGAAGAACATGGAAGCGTATATAATGATATCAGGTTGAGGTACAGTAGACCGATTTCTGAACACTCGAGAACATCGATTTATGAATCGTAGAGAAAAGACCGAAAACTCTCAGCATCCTCCATAACTCGCAATACTAACTCCTTTAGAATAACAGACACATGAATTCGAATAGGTTTTCCCGTTGCAGCCGCAAACTGGCCTATAAATTCTTGGGCAGCGAAATGACAATGCCGTGCAGTATCCTTTCAAATCGCGCTTTCGCCTAACGAGGCAATCGCCATCAAATAGTTTGCAAAACGATCTGTCTGGACAATCACGATTGCGCTTGCAAGGCTTGGTTTGACGATGGATAAAATGAGACGATGCGCTGCCGTTTTCGATCCGTGTCAGTCTTGACAATGCCCCGTCAGCCAAGTGGCACATAACCAGAACCAATGCAAATAAAATAGTCATGACATGCACGTATAGAAAACCCCGGTGTATTTGAATGCATGGTGTCTCTTGAGTTGTTCTGACGTTTCTCTTCATGGTGTTTTGCGTTATATAAAAGGGTTTCGAGATGAACTGTTCGATGGTAATAAATTCAACACACTGGCAATGCGAACACTATGCCATCTCTAGTGACAGCATTCTGTGTCAATCTTTTTACTTTCAAGTTTTGGATACAAGACCCCCATACATAGTCATTATTGCTGTGATCACACGCTACCCCAGCACTTAAGATACACCCTAGCACCACATTAACACAGATTCACATTGTGCATATGTGTGGTACGGAACGATACGTAAGTACGTACATATCGAACTCTCCCACGACCTACGCAAGATCGAACACGACAGCAAAACAACAACATCTACAGACCAATTATTCCAAGAACAATATATTGTCGCCATGTTCATAGTGAAGAGAACAGCATCATCTCCTCAATCAACAGGATATCGCATCGGTTCTCTGTTTCCTCAAAGATGTCGACTAGAATGGTGCTACAAGACTTCGACGAAGGTAAAGCCGCCCTGGCCTCTGAATCTATTGAAGGACCCCTCTGTGCATATCTCAATGAATTCGACGGTACAAGTAAGGACTTCAGCGAATTAAGACCACATCTCAATGGGTTGTTTTCGGACGACCTAATCTACTGTGTGGATGGGAAGCCGATAGACAGGCAAACTTTCACATCTTTAAACAAATATCTATTAGAACATCACATGATTGCAACACCAGAAGACATCTATTTCGCAGATGACACGCACATTGAATACACAGTTCACTGGGCAAATGATGATGTCAGCACGGTAACTCATGTCTTGGGATTGGTGGACAGCGGAAAGATTATAAAAATCGAATCATGTCCTGAAACAAGTAGTGCGTTTGCGAACATATTTCTACGTCTCAATGGAAAGAAAGCGATTGTGGACGGACTTGACAAAAAAATCATGAAAATCAAAGAGTGGGCGCTTACGCAGCGTGCCTCTCGAGCTGCATAGGTGGAATGGTTGGATTGAACTGGTCCAAGTTGATAATTGACGTAATTAGGTATGTTGAAGAAAGTAGACCTACAAGCGCACCCTAAAGCAAGAATAAAAATCTTTGGTTCGCCATGATAAAAATGAATCATGTATTTCCAAAACTCATCCGCATTTTCATAGTAGATGGCATTCACGCTGAAACTGTAATATGGCATGCGGAAAAGCTTGGACTTGTTGCCAAGTTCCTCTAATCTTCTACATTGATGCAAAGTAGAGTTCATGTGCTAGGCTGATTTGCCAGCAACTTTTTCTTGATCGACTGATCCTTTGTCACAGTCTTCCTTTTGGTTCCGACACCCCTTATCCTGCTTTCTGTTCTTTTCGACTCGCAATCCAGCAAAAACATATAGTCATCAAAGGGTTGTAATCTATTTGACATTTCTTGCCGTTCTTCTTTGCTGCCGGGTATGCAACGTACGTTGGATTCATGTATTTGCACAAAGGAGGTGGAGAGTTTTGTGAGATTGCGTTGCTTCACAACATCATTTCTTTCAGTCGAATTATAAACGCATTTCCCCTCCTGCTCTTCCGAGGGACGCAGTTTTGTATCAGAATGCGCGAGGGCATGAATCCCGACATTTGAACATTGAGAACTTCCCACAACATTATGATCACTCTGGCTTCGTTCATGCTGTTTCTCCTCGTCATTTTTCTGAACCAAGAACATGAGGGAGTCAAATGCCGATAGCCGGGACGACAATTCAACTTGCTCCATTGTGAGATAAGGAACGACGAAATGATTTCGACACATTTACGACTACCATGAAGTATCGTCCAAGAGAGTAAAAGAGCCATAATTCATTTTTCTGCCCCCTAAGGGGCATTATTAGCGCTCGTCACATGGAATTTTTCACACATATTTTCCGATGTTTCGACATTCTCGCATCTACCTACGCATAATTTTTTCGTTTGCACATTTCCCTGGTTATTAGTTCTCAGTTCCTTGTCCCCTCAAGTGACACAAGGAGATAGGAGATAAAAGAGTGGCTATGTTATCTACTACTACTAACACCCCCCCACAATCTGAAAATGTCCCATTTCAGAGTGCCCTAAGTGTCATCAGGGACAGACTGTTCAAACGTGGGTATGGTGCGACAATTTGTAGCCATGGGTAAAGTGTAACTTGACATTTAGCGGCGGCTGCAGCCTGTGGGCTTAAGGCCAAGTCATCAATATTGTCAGTGTCATCATAAGGTGGAAGAGTGGGTTCCAGTAAGACTTTTGACAGTGGAGATATTTCGGAGGGATGTGGCCCATAATGTATTCGACATGCCGATTGAATAACGATCTAAAATCTTTGTCATATGATCCACGACATTGACAGAAGTATGGATGCATTCCAATATCATCACGTCACATTCCACACGCTCAGATAGTGCAAAGTATCAAATATCCATATGATGGGTTCGCGTGGTTGGTTTTTGCGCATTCGCCATGGTCGTGCAGGTGACGTTATCTTCATACATCACTGTCGCCACTTGTTGCAGGATACCCAGGTCCCAAAGTATACTTCGTATGAATAAAATCATCTTACCTACATCACTAGCGGCCATGAATTCTGCTTCTGTTGATGACAAGGCTATTGTAATCTGCAGTTTCATCTTATATGCAATAACACCTCCTGCAAGGTTTATGATAATACTCGTGAATGATCGTATCATTTTGGGACACGTAGCCCAATCGGAATCAACAAATGCATGAGAGTCCAGGGGTGTATGATTTGGTTGGGTGACATCTGCTGACACTTTACAATATAGTGCAGTGCAATGGATGGGATGCAGATGTTCTGGTAGTGACATTAATGGTGTTGCTTGCCAATAATAAATGCCATCATGTCTCATAGCAACGAGGTACTTAATGGCATGTTTGACAGCCTGATAGTATATATCAGCTGGGCATGTGCTATTATGTGCACACTTAACAGTTGTTGTTGATATGTCAGGTTGGCATGTGACCATAGCATGAATCAATTCTTCAATGCCACTGCGGTAACCAAAACCGTCCACATGGAGAGGTATTTAGACCCCATTTTCTGAATGTATGTCTCAGCGGAGAGTTTGATGTAATATCTTGTTTGAAGAACATTTACTCCATTAAACAGTGTAACCAAACCATGCCGTTTGATAGGGATGCTTAGTTGGTGATCTAATTCATCATAAACTTGTGTGCCAAGGTCACCGATGTTGCTGTAAATTCAAAGTTATCCCCCTGTTGTTTAAAATAACACTTCTCCCCATGCCAAATCCCAGAGTACAAACACGGCTCATGGGTGGTGGGTTTGAAATTGTGTTCCTTAATCATGTTGTCGCAAAACTTCTCCAACAAAGCGAGGGGACTCCGGATGCCCTTGCATTGCTCACATCACTGGGATGACATATCCTTCCGGAATGGGTGGTCTAACTTTACTCCCCCATCAATCAATGAATGCTCTGTCCGGTTGAATGTAGAAACCCTGTTTGGGTGGCGGAGCTTCTCCAAAGGCATTACATACATCCACTCCAATGTCTAACATGTTCTCTGCAACTGATACTGCATAAACCATTGTGAGGCTATGTGGTCCACACGGTTGGCATACATGTGATCAAGGATTCAATCTTTTCCTCCTCTTGTAGACCCATCACATGTACACCTTGCTTTCTTTCGGTTATCTGAATACTTGATGGTATATGTCCACACCAAATGGAATACCATGTTCTGATCTTATACCATGGTAGGCTGTCCAAACATAAACTGGGACTCATATTGGTCAAGCTGCAAATGCTCCGATGCCTGCCAGTCTTCCCAATCCTTTTGTTTCGTGAGCTTACCCCTGGTAAGTTTGGAGAACCAATATTGATACACCCCACCACTGGCAACTAAGGATGTTTGTTGGTTAGTGATGAATTCATGATTTAGAAAGAATCGTGTGTTCATTTGATCAATGTTGAGCTGTGGCAAGCCTTTGTTTGTGAGACCATCCTTAATCTTGGGATGCACCAACGTCAATATACAAATGTAAACCTTGTTTTGTTTAGCTGCCTTTAGAGCATCATGGAAATCCTGTATCATGTATATCTCCCAACCAGCACTTTCATTATTGATGCCCCTTTCATTCGTGAATGCCACCATGGAATTTTTGCTGCTGTAGTTGATGGCATCATAGCTACCAGATAGAGTCTTCCATTGTCATGTATGAACCACATCCCGGTGGTGGGATGATCATGATTGTGCCATATTGATAGGTCCAGTATCTCCTCAAATGAATCATTGAATGGTGTTGGAGACAGATAGATCTGGGCCATACAATCTCGGTAGTCCAGAACCCACTCGTGTGGGCATGCAACCTTGTTCATTTGCATCTTGGCCGCTGCTGCTGCCGGTGGCTGTTGTCTGTTGTAGCAGAGATTTGTAGAGGTAGTGGTGTATTTTTTGCCCTGGATGGCAATTTAGGCATAGGGAGTGTGATCTCTGTATTCGGGTATATTGGCAGTGGAATAGGACCAGTCTGTGGGGGGTCAACCTCGGTCACATCAATCTCCATACCCATGTCGTACAAGAGATGTGGCACTGGTGGTCATGTGCTTTGGAGGTATCAGGCCTTGTTGAACACCACATGGTGCAACGTTTTCACAACCCCAGAGTGGATATCAATATACCGTATATTGTCATCCGTTGCGGTATAACCCAAGAAAATACCAGAGAAGTTGTGCCGATTGAGTTTAGCCTGCCGGTGTCCCATGACCTTAACACATACCCATGCCCCAAAGAGTTGGAGCCGACTTAAATCTGGTTGAATATCTCACCATGCTTCGTAGGGTGTTTTCTTGATGGTGCTATGCCTTTGTCATTTAATGAGATACACAGAGTGCATTGCTGCCGCCGACCAGTATTGGGGGGACAATGCTGCCCCATAAAGTAGAGTCATGTTGTAGTGGCAACTGTCGCATTATATATCTCTGCTTGTCCATTTTGGGATGGGCTATCTGTGCCAGTGGGTTAAATGATGTACCTGAAATCTTTCAAGACCATAGATCTCCAATCCATACTGCATGCAAGCTCTCTGCCTTGATCTACTCAAATCATTACACCTTCCTTATGTCTGAATTGCATCAGGAATATGCTAATGATGCCGATCAGTGGTTTCTTTGACTTGGTGAGGAATATTCATGTGAAATGCAAGGTTTTGTCCACATCGAGGAGGTACGGCATGTGTCCATCAAATGACTCAACTAAACGAACCGTAGCAAGTTTCGGAACAGTATAATCTTCACTAGATTCTTGCAAAAATCCAAAGTCCATGTGGAGTTGTTGACCTCACTCACTGATCTGCATGGGCTTCCTGCCCGCTGGTTGTCAATGTACCCGTGCCTGTTCTTTGAAGTCAATAAATCAGAAGGGATGGAATTCTAAGTCCCATGGTATTCCAATAACATGTTCGGATAACGTTTTCAGTTGGGTTTCATCACATCCACCCATTCATAGTCTGATTCTAAAACCTTTGCTTTGGACATTGGTCGATGCCGTGCAGTCAGAGGAGGCTGTTGTTTGGCACGTCTATTGGTAGCTACATTCACCCCTGCTTTGTGGATACTGGAAACAGCATTGTATGAACCTTCTTCATACTTGTTGTCTTCAGGAGTGTTGACGTGGGCACTGTGCTGGCACTCCACTTCCTCCCTGATCATCTGGTTAATGTTGCACCAAAGACTATTACAATAGAATAGCCCATTCTCTTGATGGAGTGTCAGCGTTTTGGTGCCTGCCGGACCCATGCTAACATGCCATTTGATGGGCCTTCATGCCCTCTCTGCATCCATGAGGTGAACATGCTCAAGGAATCGACAATGGCCTGCAGTGACATGATTGTGTCTGATGCATGTGGATTATCAAAGCACTTTGTGTGGAATGGTGTGCCGTCATCACAGATGATAGTGAGATCACCAAATTGACGGCAATCCTTACACGCCATGGATTCTGCTTTCGGATCAATTGCCATGCCAATCTGAATTGGTGTGGCGAGGTGTTGGATGTTGTCAAGGAGTTTCCAATTATTCATCATGCAACAATTAGCCCCAGTATCAGTGAGTTTAGGGTGGTGGGCCATGACCCAAGTGTGCCTTAGCTGCCCGACATCCACAACCATCATAGTCATAATCACTTCTTGACATGGGTTTGCATAGTTGTCATCGGTGACATATGCATCTGAGTTAATGGCATGGATTAGATGCTGCATGGGTGTCGGAGTCCCCACTCTTGGTAGTTTTGTCTTTGTTTGGATATTGAGGTGAAGTTCTTGGGCAAGTGAGACTGTCATACCATCATCGTAGGGAAAGTCCAAAACATCAGATGGAGAAGGAGGTCTCACTGGGTCAAAGATGCCTCCCGGTGGGATCAAGGAAATAGTGTGGGTGGTTTCATGGATCCAAGGCAGTTCGACTCAGAGAGTCCTGGTGATTGCCTCATTATTGGAAGCATAGATGGTGTCAAAAGGAGTGGTTGGAAAGGAGTCCTGTGGTGGCAGTGTTGTATCAGGTGTCACATCCTGTGCACACTGGAGAGTACTCTCGTCATTCTGCACAGTAGTTGCTGGCATTGCCGCTTCAAGGGAGTTTGAAGGGTTTTGTCCAGAAATAGTCATTCATTGGCATGTGTGGCGCCTTCCACATCCACAGCTGTATCCTGTTGGAAGTATTCCCAGTCCGTCTGATCATCAATTTCATCAATATCCTTAAAGTATTGGTATCTGGACACTTCAATGCTTCGGCATTGTGCTGAAACCATTGTTCTGAGGCTTGTTTCATCGTGACAGCATTACCGGCAAAGTCCATGTATTTCCGGATTAAGATGGCCATTCCCAGAGTATCACATTGTACCGCTGGATGTCCTGTTCAACCACATGCATGACAATGAACAAATAGGTCATATGATTGTCGCCGTAAGGGATTTTGGGTACCCTGTGCTGGATGTGGTGTCGGGCAGCTCTTCTCTCGATATGTTGGAGGTGTTTTCCTTGCAGCAAGATTAATATTGTACCGATATTCCAAGTATCCTTGCATGTACTGGTTAAGCCTTGTAGCAGATGGCACTTGTGTCTCATTGTCATGTGGGAGATCCCTACACATGGAAGGAAGAGGTGGCCTGCTATCCCGAGGTGGTGTGGTGGAGTCATGTGCTGCAGTCTTGGTCAGTCCCCTCAGGTGCAGTACATTTCCTTCAACATTCACCTCCATTCGTAATGTTTGATGCCAGTGGTGAATTGGTGTGTGGAGATCCTTGTCTGACTCCTGTTCATCGGATTCCACAATAAACATAGCCATTTGGTCAATATCAAACCTGGGAGGTAGTAGAGCATTGACAGGGCACTCCTTAATGGCAGCTTTGAGGAGTAATGCTGCAGCCCTATATGCAAGACCACCTTCCTGTTTCACTGCTTCTAATAATTTGAGAGCTGCCTTAGATCTGCCTCATCATTCTTCTAATATAGTTTCATAATAACTTGACATTGACCCGCATAGTCAAAAATGTTGCAGCAGGAACCAAATGTGGGCCATCGTATATCAACAGCATTTGGTTTGAATGGGTTGACATATTGTTGGAGAAGGATGTGCAACATCTCAAATCCATTCGGGGGGGGGGGGGTTCTTGTTCTTAGCCTTGAGCAGGAGTTGGTCCAATTTTCCAAATTGATCAACCTGATGTGGGATCAAGTGTCCATACAAAATTTTCATGAGTGCAGCCGTCATTTTGTTGTACTTGGTCTCCCCAACCTCAGACAGGCAGAGACCAATGGTCCCAAACTTCACTTCCATCATTGAGAAGGGCATAACCAAAATGTGGTATGTCCAGTAAATCCAAGAATGGGGACACGAAATCAATTACATCAGATTGTTTCGTGGATGTCAATGTATGAAACATTGAGATATCCTGAAATAATTGCTTTTGATTTGGCCAGACACACTTCCTGCGAGACATTGTGATGTACCAATCAGCCATCAGATTTTGGTGTTCAGTTTGAAATGCCCAAAATGCTTTCAGGGGATTAGCAAATCCGACTTATTCTAAGTCGGCAACAGTCGGGACATCAATACCATCGATACCCATGAGATATTGTATCTCGGGGCTATCCCCAAAATGTTGCTCATAATCAAGTTCATCCTTCAATGGGTGTGGTAGTACAACTGGAGGTTGAGTCACTCATGGCACACCCCATTGTGATGGATGAAAAGGAGTCTGCCCCTCCTCCATCAGACTAGAGGAGTCATTCACTTTCTCCATGTTGAGCCATTGTCATTGGTCAGATGTCAATTGTGAATGATCCCATATTTGCATGCGGGGGTTCACAGGAGGTAATTCATGTGGTTTCTTTGGTACCCATTTCGTGTACGTATTTTGAGTGTCTGAGATGGCATTGTAGCCTTTTGTTCCTGTGTATCCTGAAGATGGACGTCATCCATCACAGTGTTGCGATGCTGTGACTGAGGTGGATGGCCTGCAAGGGGGGGGGGGTCCACACTGCATTGGCTATTGACACTGGGAGAGGGTGATTGTGTTGAGTTATTGTCAGGTATGTCCTCTTTTCTGTGAGAACCATATGGCGGGTGAAATTCTGACAAGTTGGCTACGTGATGGGTATGTTGCCTTTCCATCCATTGATCTACCACGTGTTGGATGCGCTTTTCCCAGGTTTGTTCATAGTGAGAGTCATCTTTAGCTTGCTCATTCAACAATGCCTGTTGTATCCAGCCCTGTGCTATTATCTCAGTGATGGGCTCCCCCGTAAGACCACTAGGTGCAAGCATATGCGTATCCACCACACTTTAGATGCCGCTGATTCGATGTTCCAGCATTTCATGTTGTTTCTTCCAGTTGTGGTGTTCAGACACAATGTTGTTCTTGAGCTTCTTGATGTGTTTCTTGAGGTCCTTCATAGACTCCTCCAGGGCTGTGATTTGTTGGAAGAACTTATGCGATACCACTGTGGTGGCCTCAGCCTTCATCTCTTCCCCCAGCTATGCCATATCCCTGTTATTAGTATCAAGCTCCAGCTGTCGTGCCTCAATTGTATCCATGAGTTGCTGGAGATTTCCTAATTTTTGTATCATAGTATCACTTTGTTGGATACATGCATCCATGGCCTTCCTGACTTCCTGGAGAGTCGCCCGTTCTGTGTCAATAACACCCGCAGCATTCTGGAATGCCTGGTGTGCATCAATTGCCATGCGGCCCATCCGTTTGGCATCCTCCCTTACTTTTGACATTGTCCCCATGTACAGACCCAGTGTGTCCTGTGCCAGGACGTAGTTGTTATGAGCATCCAATAACTTGTCCTTGAGGGTACCAATTTTGCTATCCAGGAGGCACTCAATTTCTCAGTCATACATGACCCACGATGAATTGATCACTTCTTGTAGTTGCATTGGAATTTCCATGGACAGAGAGTCCACTTTCTTGTCAATACATTCGAACTGTTGTGTGATCTGTTTGGTGTGCAACCCCGTTGTGTTCCTCATGTCAGTCATTCTATGATAGTTTTGGTGATCCGGAATGCCATTGCACTCTGTTCTTTCTCGACCGCCTCCACACATTTTTCATGTGGTTGTAGGAATTGTTCCATTTGCTCAATGTTTTCAAACACGGTTTGGTTTGATTGTTGTAACATACCTTGAATTGCACTAAGAAGTTCCATGTGCATAGTGTATGAGTTCCTCTGGGGTGCACTGTCCTCTTGGGCAAATGAGGAAGGAATATCAAATTGGGGTTGGGGGATTTCAACCTCAACACTACAGTCTGCACTTTCCTTGTCCTTGGCTTGTTGGTGTAATTCTTTATGTAGTTGCCAAGGCATTTTGGTGTTCACTGTGGTAGCAAGTTCCTGTGCTATTGCTTGGATTGTGGTAGAAGGTGAAGGATAGTGGTGACCGGGAGTGTGTTTCTGCTTTGCCTTCTCCGAGGGTTTACGGCAACAAGGGATCCAACAAGAAATTTGTTCCTCCAGTGGTTGTTTATTTGTTGCACGAGATTCCGGCATTGTGAAAGTGAAACGGATGAGTCCAATACATGTCCTCTGCGCTGAAACCTGTGTGGTGCTCCATTAGAATGGGGGAAGCGGCACTTGGCCTGTCGCCCTTTTTGTTTATTGCACACCGGTCGTTAAGGACCAGTGTATCTTGGATTATTGGTGTTCATAACCTCTCAGTTCCTTGTACCCCCTCAGATGACACAGGAAATAGGAGATAAAAGAGTGGCTACTTTATCTACTACTACTAACATTAGTGACAAAAAGCCCACACAAAAATAATATGTGTGGCCGCTTATATTGTTGTGTTGCTACACATAACATTTTTTGTGTTGCCTCACATACCATTTTTTGAAGGAGCACTGCCTGGATCCGGGCTGCCTGAACCTGCAAAATAGTCATTGCCTGCCTATAATTTCATTGCATAATATCATTTGCGTCTCATTCCTCATTTAATCTCATTGCTCTGCTCCTGTAATATCCTCATCATGACACCTAGACCAAGACAAAGCTGCACCACATGCAATCATGCCTTTCACAAAAAGGGCTGGTGGAACTGGGAGAATGAATAGTGTTGTGGCATAATTTGTCAATGGGACGGGTGAGTCTGCTAATAATCCTGAGCCGTTTGTTGTGTCGGATGACGGGGAAGATTGCCAGGTCTTTTTTGATTGTTTCTCTCATCAATGACCGGGTAGTAATGGCAGGGGTAGGAGATCTCCTGGTCATAAAAATTATGAGCACAACAAAGATACGGTGACTCATGCTTGTCAATTTTTGGAATGAATGGTAGAACAGGGTGGTTCAGTAATGGGGATCAATCCCAGTGTGCTGCTAAATCAATTGGGCTTTAGGGGAGGAGACTTGGGAGGCAATTCATCTAGCAGATACAATGGCAGTGTTTAGGTTTTGATCTTGGTAACCTCTTCAAACAATTAGGTCCTGCCAGAGCGGGTCAGTTTGGAGGCCATGAACAGAGCGACAGCAACAATAATAACTCCAATCATGAGGGAGCTTTCAACAAAATTCAACCCAGTGTGCCAGTAGTGGTACAAAATCTTGTCAATTCTCCAGAATTGAATGGCAAATGAAGAAAAGTCTATCAGTTTCAACTGCTCACAGGGTGCTACTTGGTGATGCTCAATTCAGTCTCTCTGAAAGGCAAGAACATATTACTCGATATGTTGTTTGCATGGCATATCTTCCATCAGAATCCAAAGAAATTAGCGTCAAAGAGTCAAACATTAGAATACCTGATTTGCCCAGAACTGCAATATGCATGGAATTTATTGCCATGAAGCTTAAAGAAGGTGTCATCTGAGCCTGCACCATAAGGCACCTATCCGATGCAGTTCTGTAGCCTCTAGCTCATTGGGGCCTACTACCTTTATCTACTGCCTTTTTCTACTTTTAGAACGTCTTAGTTTTATTTTAAAATGTCAATGAGGACCTGATCTTGAATCCACTATCAAGTAGAACTGATTATAATTTTACCAAAGTTATCACCCGCACTCAACATCCATTCTAGTCCAAAGAGAATGGGATGTTTTGATAAAAAATCTAAAGTCTGTCAACTCATCAACACAAAATAATGCCACAAACAAGAACAGTGACCAAAGATCAAACAATTTTGCAAGAAATCCGCAAGGGACAACCCAGAAGAAGTAAATTCTTATGCTCAAGCGGGCCAAGCCAAACAATCAGCAAGTCAAGGCTTCATTCAAGGATGCCAACGGCATCAAAACCAAGGAGACAATGGCTTTGAAGGGCAAAACTCACTGCGACAGGCAAGACTCGTAATGTTTGTGGCGGACAAAACAGTTCTAGGCCAAGAAGATGCACAACAAAAGCATCACCATGAAAGAACAATGCAGAGAAATACATGTGATGCTGCTGCATTTCAATTGACAATGGCTGAAATGAATTGTTTCTGGGGACATCAGTCATACTTCCGCATTCTAGATGGAATGTGGAAGAATTAAGTGTGTGAACCTGAAGGGACATCACCAATAAAGGTTTTCACACAATTTATTTTTGAGGCCATTTTTGTGTGTGAGTGAGATGGAGCACTAGTAACCCACCTAATGCAAATAAACAGATATTTGGTTTGTCTCCAAACCAAATCAAAACCAAACTGCCAAATAAATTGTGTTTTTGTCTAAACTTTGGTCAAAAAGAATATGATGCCATCAGTAGATGACTCTAAAGAATGGGAATTTGTAAATTATTTTGACAATTTAAGCGGACCCATTCGGAAGATATCAAAAAATATTGTTCTTTGGTCAAGTAGGTGAAGAAATTCAGTTTGGTCCAAACATTTCCCTGTCTGGACAGGTGTCGTTTGACCAAATTGTCTTTTGACTCCTCCAGGACCAGAAAAAAACTTTTTTGATATCCAATGAAATGTTCTAAGTAAATGACCAAAATAATATACAGATTCCCATTGTTAATAATGTTCTAACTTATCTGACCAAATTTGGTCGAAAAACATTTACAGCATGACCTTAACCCTCTCAAATAACAAGCGGACCATTGTCGACATGTTAAGAAACTTGTGAGCAATTGTTGACATGTTAACAGAATCACTCAAATTCACCGCGTAGCACCCCCCAATTGTTCATCGGATGGTCTTGATCAATTCCTAAAAAAAGGCCTATGTAGACCCTCAAATTAATCCATATTGTTTTCTATTGGTCAACTCAGGGGTACTTGTTGCTGGCAACCATATCAAAGCCATCGCTCCTGCTGCTGCCGCCACCACTGCTGCATTTGCTGGTGGTGATGACAAAAACCAACCCATCCTGCCCCTAACTCAAGAACCCATTACCACTATTACTCCCCCCCCCTCTCCCATCGCCCAAGCATTGCCCCAGATTGGACTGAGATCCTAATGTCTTTCCCCACCAACAAGATGTATCTGTAGCCAGCGACACATCATCACTACACAAAGCAATCAACACAAATACTTCCCCTGCTCCAGGTACTGGTGATGCAGGGTAGGAACAATACTTTGGACAAAAAATCAAGTATAAACGCAAAGGTGTATGAGCGTTGAAGTTGTTATTCCTACAATTGCTAGGAAATCATTCTGAAGTTCCAAACAACTTGTTCATGAATGGCATCGTCTCTTCTATTCAATGGTGCAGCTGTCAAAATACAGAATCACTTGGGATGCTTCTGTGCTTCTAACTGCCCTGGAGAAGAGTGCAATCTGTCACTCCATTGTTATGACGGACTAGCATTGCATCTCCCTGTTGAAGATGGCTTGGTTCACATTTGACAAGTGTATCCAGGTG
>JALLPD010000298.1:0-17572 GCA_036940065.1 Cyclotella cf. meneghiniana
AGTCTTTCCAAGACGAAAGTCAAAAAAGATGGGTTCATTTTTAATGGGAAGGCATCAGACGAAACCAGATAAACGACTCTTGCTCGTGGACAAAGAGTAGAAAGCTTCAATTAGAAGTATGTATTTCGATGCAACTCAAGGAGTGAAGGCATTAAATTGCGTTGCATTTTTAGTGTAACCCCATGCCCGCTGATGCCGTGCATGTTCTTTGGTGTTCTGGTACATTATATGTCAAAATTAGACTAGCTTAACCCTGTCTATCGGAACAGTTTTTATTGGAAGGTCTTAGTCAGATAAACCATTCATGTTACTCAAGGGCAATGATGCTGATTCCTCATCCCTATGTAGCGATGGCATTAAACTGCCCTGCATTTTTCGTGCTGTCCTTGTAATGCTGTCAACTTGGTGAAATCAAAATCCCGAAATAAGCGTCCTAACGAAAGGCGAACCTGTCGAGACGGATGTCGAGAAGATGCCATCAGGTTTTCATGGGAAGGTCTCAGTCAAAGTCAGATAAATGACCCTTGCTCGTGGACAAAGAATAGAAGGCTTTAAGAAAGTATCAAGTGGCTGCATATCTTTTGGTACAACTCAATGAAGTGAAGGCATTTTGATTTGCTGTGCAATTTAAGTGTAGCCTAATGCGTGCTGATGCGGAGTACGGGCTGTTTCGTTGTGCATACCATTTCGGTTTTCAGGCAATTGAATGGGAACAATTGACTATTTTAACTCCGTCTATGAATCAAATGCCCTGTTATGAGGAATTCTACTATTCCATAGTTGTAACGATGCGAGCTTAATTAATCAAACGTGCAGTTTTCATTGCGCCCTCCATCTTGTCATAGAATTCAGGAGACAATTCATCTAATGGGGGGCGCAAATATGCACAACCGATTTTTCCAATTCTCTTCACCGCCCACTTAATTGGAATCGGATTTGCCTCGCAGAACTCGTCAGAGTGCAAAGTTCTGAGGGGAGCATTGATACGTTCTACTTCTGCTTTGTCTTTCTTTAATGCCGCCATCATGAGCTGATGCATTTGGGATGGCGCTACATTCGCCGTAACAGAAATACAGCCATCGCCTCCAGCAAGAACGAACTGATCAGTGGATCCGTCATCACCACTGAAAAGAAGCAGCGAATCTGTGGAAACTCCATTTGCCGTCATGGCATTATGAATTTTGGAAACCCGAGTTACGTCTCCAGTTGCCTCCTTTACTGCAACAATGTTGGGGTGTCCCGATATTTTCGCGATGCTTTCAGGCAACATATCAACTCCAGTTCGTCCAGGAACATTGTAGATACAAACCGGCAAACCAAGATCTGCCATAGTTTCAAAGTGTTGCATCAATGCACGCTGAGGCGGTTTGACGTAATAAGGTGTGACAACGAGAGAGGCATCACAGCCACAGTCAATAGCCTGAAGAGTCTGCTCTTTCACATGTTCTGGGTCGATTGTGCCAGTGCCCACAAGAATTGGGATTTTCCCCTTGACTTCCTCAACAGCAGCATCCAAAATCATCTTACGTTCTCTCATGGTCATGACAGCAGCTTCTCCAGTTGTGCCTAGGATACAAAGGCCATCCGTGCCAGATTCCAAATGAAATTGGAGGAGGGTACGAAGTTCAGGAATATTGATTTCCCCCGTGGGAGTCATTGGTGTGACTAAAGCAACGTAACTTCCTTGTCTCATGGGTGTCTGTTACAAAATGTTAGTGACGTGATTTTTGATAAGAACAAACACGTCGGTAACAGGAAATTAAAATGCGTGCACCCACCCTCTCATCTGAATTATTCCCAGCAGCGGCAAGACTACTTCTGATGAGATCATTCATTACACTGTGGTGTGAAACCGGGGCAAACGCTTGAGTTTTACGTTGGAGAGAAAAATAGGACATGAAGGAATGAGTTGTGACGCACTAAAGGTTGATTAGAAAGATACGTATAGAGTCACTGCACAAGTCTATCATTTCAAAGACAAGGGCCTAACATTATTTGGCAGCACATAAGCAAGACATATCGACATCTTTGATAGTTCAGGAAACATTCAAGCACGGTTACGAAGCTGAAGGATATCCTGTATGTTGCGAATCTAACCATTAGCAAAGGGTGACGCGGCAATGGCGACGGTTGCGGCAATGAAGGAACGCATGGTGATGGATGATGCCAATTCGATTACTATGAAGTCGTTCGCAGTCCACAAAAAACAGTTATTTGATTTGTTTCATCGAAAAGGCATGCGATTCTTCAATGCGTTGTTGTCGTGACCAATGCTCCCTGTCCAGCTGGCAACCCGTATCGTATGGTAAGTGGCACGAGATACATGTGATGGATGTTTGATATGGATGGTACGGTACCATAGCTTGCTCTCTTTTGACGGGCGGTCGGAGACAGAAGTAAAAAATTGACCACCGGATTTTTTCAACTTCTCGCTCATAACCTTATAACGCGCCGCAAACGGTGAAAATCGGGTGTCCACAGTGGAGAGGATGAAAAGATACACTGGGGACACGAAAAATGAAAAATCGGACACCAGTTTAGTTATAGGCCAGTTTTCACTTGTAGGAACAATATAGAAGCAAATAGACTTTTTTTTCAATGTCGTGCGGAGTGGGCGCGCCTTTTTCGTTGGTGTCAATCTCAAATAAGTGCGTGTCACAGTTTCGTATCAAGACACTTCCATTCTTTTTCACTCCCTCCGATGACAACTTACGAAACACATCATCTTTCATGTCAACCTTGGCCTTCACCTGAAGTCGAACGGCGACCATGAAATGATATATTACTTTTGCACAGCATTCGAGTTGGCAACCGACCACAACAACCATATATCGCAACATTTTTTATCAAGGCATCATGACAAACACGATACAGAAAAGCGCGCAGATTCGCAAAGTCCGCAGCCTCGGCAGCGTCAGCGTGGTTTTACGTACATCCGTAACTCCCAATCGGCATTGTGCAGCCTTCCACGAAAGAAAGACGACTTCTCCTTCTTCGTGCAGCAATTTCGCGTTGGCTTCTTACAACGGGAGGCCGTATCCATCTCTGTCGTCGCTGTCGGAATTCTCGGCAGAACAAACGTTTTATGACGGCCCCGACACGTCGTTCACTCTTTCCAAGCTGAAGCTTATTCAAGGCTCCGTCTTGATGCTTGCCATCATGGCACTTGTAAACTTTGTCGTGGGAAGTTTCATCATGGCTTTCATTTCTAGCAGTTCAAGTTCCAATAGTGACATGCTCGCCTCCGAATTCGACCTGTATGGATTGCTTAGTACAGAGGTGATATTGCCGTTGTCTCTCTTGATGAAAGTGCAAGGTGGACGGAGGACCAATAGACAGAGGATGCACCGAAGGAAAAAGCGAAGTCATGGTTCATCTAGGGCTGTGCTTGGCTCTGCTGCCATTGCGTCTCTCATTGATTTGGTGGGACCGATATTGCCATTTGCGGGTGGCGTTGATTTGCGACGTTTGCATCCTATGGAAGTTTACGAATGGTTCCGGACCTTCGTGACCAATGGTCGTGCTTCGACATGCCTTCCGAGCAATTTTCCCCGAGGTGGATCCACCGAGTCCGAAGTCATGTCCCCTTTCAATAGTACTGAAAAAGTTACATACTCATCTTCTTATCAGTCATCTACGGACTCAACACACCGTGACACATATACGCTACGGATAGACAAGAATCGCCCATTGGTTCTGGGTGCATCCGAACCTTTCATTTCCATAGAGAACATAGCGGAATTGAATCTTGAACACATCGCCCTTGCCTTTCAGTTATCTAGAAATCAAGACATCGACAGTTTTCTTAACGCCACGGACAGTGAAAGGCCCCCCGAACGAATGCATCGTCTAGTCCGTGCGATACAAGACGCCGCTGCAATAAGCCGAGGGGAGGGTGTGCACCCTGCCCAGTTCGTTCCACGATCCTCGCAAATGGGAACTGACAGAATCTCAAAAGAATACATCACAAGTGAACTAGGGATTAGCGGTGATGTTGACGCCTCCTTATTTTGCGCAGCGCTTCGTGTCTTTGCTGAATGGAGGATGCTTCGAACTGTGCCGGATGGGTATAAGTCATACGCAGTTGGCATGGCGCTAGGTTTGAAAGATGTTGTTCAAAATATTGCTAGAGTTGAAGCAGTCATGAGGCAATGGATTGAAATGAAGAGTGTGGAACTGGCTGCCAACAACGATCCTACTTCAAACATTTTACTTCGAGGACCCACAGTCCGACAACTCCTCGAGTATGAACGAGATAACAACATCCATCCAAATCTACCACGTCTCAATGGCGGAGCAGCGATCGGACTTTTGTGGAGTTTGAGGCAGCTACTCTATCAGAGCGCCGTCTTTCAAAACATTCTGGACACACCAAGCAAGTACCCAGACAGCAAAGCTGCAGTTGGCGCTGCATATTCTCAAGTCTATGACAAGTATCACGGATGGGCCGTTCAAAAGATTTTCAACTATTCTTTTCGGTCGGCTCCTGAAGCAGCTCTTATCTTTAACATGATGGATGTAACGAAGCTTCGTGAAATTACTGACAAAGCGAAGCAAGGTATCGTTGGTAATACCTGTGTCGATACTAATGACGAAGGTGACTGCGGCAAAGAAGGAAGCGAAGAACTTCCCAATACAGCTGATTTTGTCCAACGTAACTTTCTCGAAGAACTCGCTTTCTGGAATCTTGCCCTAGACAGTAACGCAAGTGAAAGTTCAAAATCGCCCCAAGTCTTGGATATAACTTCTTCTCGTTCCAACAAGACTGACAACTGGTTTAGCAAGCTTGTCCACCAAGCCGTGAAATTAGCTGACCATCTCGATCAAGAGTTTGGCAAAGTTGGTGCCCGATTGATAAAATCGCAGTTGCTTTTTGCTGACTGGGGTGATGTAGAAATATTGCATCTTGAGAAGAAAGAGGAAGCAACTTCGCGCAAAGATGACTGTGTGCGGCCTCTTGAATCTGCTCGTTCTCGGATTCCTTTGGAAGGTCCTGAACTGGACAGGCACATCGCGAGATCCATGGAAAAACATATTCGTCAGCAAATATCCCATTACCTTCGTCTGATAATGCCCATCACTTTTGACTTGGTTAGCATGTTCGATGAACTAAATATGAATGATCCTTCAAAAGTTTGAAGTAAAAGAATGTACATATATATTACGCGAAAAGGACGCTTCTCACCATTGACATAGCAAGCTTAACTGAACTAGGAAAGTATCAAGTGAGACAATACTATAGACACAAAACAACCAGAATCTCTCTTTAACCAATGGTAGCTTTCGTTCGTTTTTGTCGGTTCAGTCTTCAGTAATCTGCACAAAATCGCCATTATTTCAGTAACCTTGTCACAAAGTCTCTATTATCTATCAGTAGGAAATTACTGACATTATAGCAACAAGCTTAACTTTACTAGGAAAATATGGATATGAATAATAGTGTACAGTCACTCAACAACTAGCATCTTTCTTTAACCAAGGGTGGTCGAGGGCCTCGTCCGCTGTCATTCGTTGTTTGGGGTCAGTCTTCAGTAACCTTGTCACAAAATCTCGTGCCTCATCAGACAGGTGAATTGACGAAGAGGGAAATCGGAATACTCCCAAGGATATTAAATCAAATGTGTCTTCATCACTTGGTCCGTCAAAAGGTAACATTCCAGTGAGGAGAAAGTATGCTGTAACACCGGTAGAAAATAAATCACACATATGGTCGTAACTTCGGGCAATAACTTCTGGGGCGACAAAGCTCGGGGAGCCGGTAAATGTTGTCATGGGTGGACTTCCCGGCTTGTGCTTCCTTGCAAGGCCAAAGTCTATAAGCTTAATCCGTTGCGATTCCTTTTTCTCTGTTGTCAAAAGGAAGTGTTCTGGCTTAATATCACGATGAACAATTCCTTTTGAGTGTAGATACTTGATGACTTGCATTATTGATCTCATTGCATTCGCAGTCCGAGCTTCATGTTTCATTGCCTCTGCCCGATGGCGGATTCTGGCCGGATTGTCATTTACCACACGATCAAATAAATCACCGCCTGTACATCGTTCCATTACAATGTGGACGTACTTGCTGTCCTCAAACAAATCCTTCAGTTCTACAATATTGGGATGCTTGGCCTCATGAAGCAGTAAAATTTCATTGCGGACAAGATTGATTTTGGAAGTGTCGTCAGGTGGCGGTTTGGTGATTGTTTTAACCACATACGTCTTTCCGGTTTTCTTGTCGTTGCATTCGCGTACCTCCCCAAATCCACCACTGCCGACAACAACATTGCTCACGTCATACTTTGAGGACACATCTCGAAACACACCCGTAATAAATGCGTTATTTTCATCTGGATTCTTTTCTTCCGTCTCAGAATAATTGGAATTGCTACTATTAGTCAAAATGTTGTGATCGTCCAGTTTTTGATCAGACCTAGGAGACTGTGGAGGCGACGACTCTACAGAAGTTAAGCTGCCATCCTCTTCAGTGTTCTCGGCTGGAGGAGGAGAAGCTCCATGAATATCATTAAAATTTTCCAAGTCATCCAAATAGTCCTCGAGTATATCCGCACTAAACATGCTGCTCGCATAACTGCGACTGGACGCGTCAGATTTGAACATCTTGTTCTCTTGGTGCTCTTCCATCTTCTTTAGTCGGGAATGATACCAATGAATTTTATCATCGTTCGATACACCTTTCCCCATGTTTGCAAGGTACCAAGCTTCTAAATCTTTTGCCGTGAAGTTCGCCGCCGTCAATGCTTCAATATGTCCTGTTGATCCACGTCTCCCCTCTCGAGTTTCATCTTGCCCTTGGCTTTTCCTACGACGATCTCGATCATCGACTCTCAATAAATCGTTAACGAGGTTAGACATCTCTTCGTCATCCTCTTCGTCGCCATCGTTCATCAACATCATATGCAATCCATCGTACGACATCTTCCTACGAAACCTGTCCTCCGGTCTGGCCTCTGTTCCTGCGCCCAACACGTTTGACTCTCTATGGCTGCGGCGCAACGAAGTGCTTCCAAACTGAAGCTCGAATTTGGCACGGCTCAACATATTTTGAAGAACTTGCATAATTGTTCGTTGTTTCTCATTGACAAATTGCGCAAACAGGGAGACATCAAATTCATCAGTTGGCGGCATCATTTTCTCGGCCACCTCCTGAGAATGACAAGTTCCTGCGACATTATCGAAGACCAACTTGAATGCCCAATCGACATCCTTCTTTCGCAGAATGACCTCATCTCGCTCAGTATTCCATTCCAAATTCCAAGCAGCCCTAATTGATTTCACATCCTCGCCATCAGATATGGCATTGCCATCTTTTCGAAACAGCCGAGACATGACTTCTTGCAAACTTTTTTTCTTGAGCCCCTCTGCCTCCTCCATTGCATCCCACAGCCAATCTTCCCTCCAAACCCTCTCGTCACAATGCAATACCTCCACAAGCTGTTTACTACCCATGACCATCTCCAATGCCTTTCGGCCGTTCGAAATAGGAGTTCCATTCACTGTCATGACTATACTTCCAACTCTCAATCGATTCAACGGATGAGACTTGGCGAACAACCCCTCAGGGTCGAGGGCAGACACTCGAACCAAACCATCCGTTCCCGGGTTTCCCCTCTTCACCCCATCCACGCTCGTGGTAACAAACCTCAATCCGTGAGCACCTCCTCCTCCCCCCGCACCGCCGGCCTCCCCCTTCCTCTTTACCTGACAATACAAAAATCCCCTCGGCCGCTCTCCCCCGCTCGCTCGTAAGGCCAACCCTCCCCTTGCTTGAGTGATGAGAGTCGCGGCCATTTTGGGATCGTTCACCCTCTTTTCGTTGACGCTCAGTACTTCGTGTCCGGGGACTAAATTGGTGCCCCGAAAGAGAGATTCGGGCGAGAGTGAGTGGACCTGGACTGCACCGTTTTTGGCCTTGGTGAGGAAGAGACCGGCGGGTTCGTCATGTCGTCGTTTAATGACTTTGTAAGTTTTGACGAGAGGCAACACTGGAATGTTGGAGACAGCATCGGGGGGAAGGTTCGATGGATCCTTGCCGTGAGTTTTGAAATGCTCGTCAACATAAGGGGGGAGGGGATATTCCTCGTTTGCCATGTTTGAGAGTGATCTACGACGGCGAGGTTCCATGGTCATCAATTCATCCATTGCCTCGAGAGAAGCAGTAAATTTTGTTCTTTGAATGGTGTCCGTATAGCCATTGCCGTTGCCCCTACTTTCTCTTCCAGTCTTTCTGGACTGACTGAAAACAAACTCAGCAGACAGGGATCCATCCCCGCGACGACGCATCCCATCAGAATTGGAAGTCTTGTATGCCGTCATTTGTGCTAATTCCAACAAGGACATTTTTCTGGACCCATCGGATCCCATGTGTTTCAAATATTCCTCTGATTGTAAAGTGTTGGAGTTTCCACGCTGATATGCGGAACCTGCCATCCGGGGCGGCGCGGATCCCAGCGTCTTTTGACTTTTTTCCGATACGTCCAAGGCATTCAAGTGCGGTTGGCTGTAGGCCATGTCGGACGATTCTGTCGGTTGCTCCCCCGCCGAAGAGGTAAGGATGGATCGAATGGCAGGATAATACCTCTGTTTCCCCTCCGCTCCTCCTCCACTGGAATCCGAAGTGCCGACATTTGCCGCGGAAACTCCATGCAGCAGAGCATCCTCCATCCAATTATCGTCGTCGGAACTCTCTCCGACATCAAAATCAAAGCCCATGGATGATTTTCTCCTGTCCCTCCCCTTCCCTGCATCGTCCAATGCCGAAGATGCGACCTGATAAGTCCGCGTGGACACGAGACGATTGTCGCTCATCCTCCTGTCCCTGAGAAACCGATTCCCCCCTCCTCCCTCCGGGACTGCTCCTTGTCCAATGGAGGATTTTGAAACTTCTCCCCTTGCCCCCCCGGCACGTCTTTGATTCGTGGAGGCGGGCATGGTCGCGTTGGACGTCGACGCCATTGATGACGACGTCGCCGCCGCGGCAGAATCGCCGCGTCGACTGCGAAGATTCCCCCTCCGTCTGGACTGCGGAGAGGGAGGCGCGGCGCCGTGATCGTCTTCTTTGAATGTGGGTATGCAGAAGGTTCCCATGACTTTGTTGTAGTCTAGCAAGGAGGCGCGGCGTCGCACTCGTTCGGGGTCGTCGGCTTCGTCTTGGGTGTCGACGCCTTCTTCTCCCCATTCGACGGTGGGCATGGCGTTGTTGCTGTTGCTGCTGCTATTATTGTTGTTGTTGTTGCTGCTGTTGTTGTATCCGTTGTAAGGCTGGCCGTTGACCCCGTCGACGGCATTCCAAGCATTCCCCGAACTCCTGGAGGAAAAATCCAGCTCGTTTTTTCTCGCAGCGTGTGAGGGCGGCGCCGTCCTGGAAGAAGGTTCCGCCTGTGGTCTGCGAGCATGCGATTTCTTGTGGTAGGTTCCTCGACTCGTGGTGGAGTAGGCTTTGGGCAGTTCGTCCGCGTCTTCCTCTTGCAGGTCCGCGATACGACGAGAGGAGGAGCTGGCACTTCCGCTGCCGCTGCTCCCCAGCTTGAGGAGGGGCGGCGCGTTGTTGGACTGGGAGGTGCGGCGCGCCGCCGACGACGAGGGGGGGTTGCGTCGGGAGGATTCGGGAGGGGGATTGCTGCGGGCGGCTGCTGTCATCATGGCAATGGCAGTGATGGAAGGCGTGCGTTCACTGGGGCTCTCGTTCGGGTGATTCTTTGTCTCGTGTCTTACAGTGGGTTGGGGCGCATCGTCGTCATGGTCTTGATGGACTCAGGACAGCGGGACAGGCCTGCGATCAGGCTGCTGAGGATCAAAACAAGAGGTGCAAACACCACGAACAACTATGTACTTTCTCTGGATAAACTCGCTACAATATACACAGTAGCCCGCTTGGCATTCACAGACATTCCCCGCCGTGTTCCAAGTGAGAGGACATTCAAGATAACGGACACGNGACATTCAAGATAACGGACACGGATAACGATGATCACGGTACGATATAGTACAATACACAGAAAAAAAAAAGTTGAGATTGTTGTTTCTGTACTCGTACAGGTGCCGACGCTCGATGGGCGGGCCCAACTCCTCGTGCGTTGTATGCTGCGCGGTGGAGTGTTTGATACTTGCAAGTGCCGGATTCGACTTAGGTGACCAGAACCTACTGTCATCGAACTCTCCTGCAGGCCTATCACAGAGATCAGAGATTTTTAAAAAAAAGTGCTGCCATTATATATATTGTAGAGCACCTGGTTCTAACTGGTCACAATAAAAACGGAAGGTCCAAAACAATTCTCGGTGATTATACGTAGAATGAAGTTACAACAGCAAAAACATCTCCCATACCTACTTAGTCAACCAAGACGGGGGCTTGCCAGTAGGGCTTAACCAACTTTTTTACTTAAGATATACTACAAGTACGACATGAAAATCTCTGAATTTTTAGAAAGCCTGAAAGGTTTGGAAGAAATAATGATATGACCATTCTCCTCCAATACTATACGGCTGTCACAACGAGAAGAAGAGGAACGAGGAACATCCCAATGACCCCCCATGGCATAACATTGAGTCACGTGTGTTGAACGGACAAACACGGCCACGCTCAACGTAAAATAATAGACCGGTCACAAGCAACTGAGAATAGGTTCAAGGCTATTTAATTTGTAGTTATAAGTAGATCATTCGCGGCCCGGGGTCTATTTCTAGGGTCTATATCCCTGATAGGTTCTGATCCATAATCTAGGCGTCTAAACATCTGTATTGCTGGTGTACTTACACATTACTATGGTCGAACATGCAAAAACTTACCAATTCAAATGTAAGCAAAAAACAAAAACGTCACAATACTCCCCCACCATGACTATTTCTACCGCTGATGTCGCATGACCTCGTCCGTACAAAATACCATTGCAACACTAGATCCAATACAATTGATCTCGCCATCATATCACCGTGACCATCCTCAGCTTGATTAGGTCCGTTTCGTGTTGTTTGACAAGAAATCAAACCATGTGTACAATGAAATTTTTGTTACACAGCTGCCATGATGATGTGAAGCAGGGGAGATGGGAATGCAGCACATGTATAAGTTTATTTTTAAGTGATCATTCATTTATTCAGCCCTTTACATCATTGCCTTGTAGAGTTGCCTTCATTTCTGTTCATTTCTTGGTCATTCTGAGTGGTCTGTTCATCAGATCTTGATGGTGACTTTTGCCATCCTAATAAGGCATGACAGAAATTAAAAGTGAATGTTTTTCCTCCTCCATTTAATCCATTTGTTCTAGCTTTGTTATCAACTCTTCACTTTCATCCCACAACATTTTAGTTATGACATTGTTTACCTGTTTGCTTATGGCCTGCAGATGCATCCCAAGTGCTGTGTCAGCTAACATTGAATGTGAAATGATTTTGCAAAATTTATTTCATCTGTTGCACTCCATTTGCTGCAGCGTGGTGAATCCTTTTGATTATTTAGTGCTAGTTACCACTTTCCGGCCATTGTGTCCCTGTTCATCCCACTGAAACTCTTGACTTGATAATAAGGCAAGAAGTCTCTTAACTCTGCATTGTTGTAAGTTTGAAATGATAGTGTTTGCACCAATCGCCTTGCTCTCAACATCCAGTATCTTTCCACCAGACTCTACTTGTGCAGCACCTTGATTTGTGTTTCAACAGCATTTTTTGTGCAGCCAAACAGTATCATCATCTATCATATGACCACCTCCAGTTGCATGAAAGAGATTGCCATGAGTTGTTGAGTTGATTCTTCTCAATTCTCTTTGTTGAATGTCTCACTGTCATTGATTTTCTGCTAACCTTTTTAATATCTTCTCTGAAAACATTGCAATCAAGGTCATTACAAAACAAATATTGAGTTGAGAGATTACTTGATTCTTGTATATGAACCATGGCCATGTTTGCTGCATTGTCATCATCACCAATCTCTGATTTAAGAATTGTTTTGTAGGCATGCTGGAGTCAATGGAGCAGTACAACACTTTTCCCACACATCACATTTTTTTCATTGAAGAAAGTCATGTCAAATGCACGGCATGAAACAGCAACACAGGAGACAGGATCTGTCCCTTACAATGCAAGAAGGCTAACTATCCATGATGGCAATGTATTAGTTTAGTTGCAAATAACCCTAGAGTCTGATAATATCTTTGTTTCTTTTAACTGTATGCTGAATGGATTGTAACTCTGGTCAGACACTTAAGTAAATGAAGTATATTAAGTACTCTGGATAAATACTAAACCCATGAGTCCTTGCCTCTGTCAAAAGTCCTACCTCCATTCTGCTTGGACCACTATCAACCTTAATAATGACTCTCTACTGGTGATCATTGTAGTTGCTATGTAGTTTTAATTGTGGCTTTGCCAAGATTGGGTAGCGTGTGTAAATAAATTGTATTGCTTGCCTACCCTCTCTGTTACATATGCTTCCATCCAACACAAGGCTCATCAATCCTAACACATTTTGGAAGTTGTTCAATAGGTATTTCCATCTTTTGATTGGAATCTACTTCAGCACATCCTAACTCCAATGAATCCCTCTACCAACTATCAAACAAAGAATTTATATGAAAATATATTGTCCACTGAACACACCTGTCCTCAATATTATTGCTCCTTCTGCTCAAAAGCACCAATGATGTAGACTTCAACAACAAGACAGCAAACACTTATAGACCAAACAATTGCAGATCTTGTGCATTTCTTGAATATTGACCTATGCCATTGGTTCAGAAAACTAAGTAGATGATAAAAATTTAGATAGAATTCGATTTTCAAATGGATTGGAAGATACTAAAATTATAAGCTACATTAACTGATTAAAACTGAGGACTGGATAATTTCAGTCCTCGTGTTTTTATCATGTAAAACACAAATAAGTATGTATGATTTCTGTAGAAACTGGTATGTTTGTGTTAAAGACATAGTGAGGGTTTATGTAGTGTCTACACATCCCTGGTATGATCCTATTACAAGACTTAAAGATCATATGTAATTTTATACACAGTACTGTTATGTTTTGACAAGATCAAATCTTTTGAAGATTCGGATCTCTGTAATAGGGATCATTTACAGGTTCATAAACTTTTAGCAAATGGAATTAATGCTAGTTGAAATTTTGGTACCTTTTCATACCCATACATAGGCATCATTGCCCTAGAGACCCTGTGAGCATCCTTGGCTCATATGGCTTATGTCTACTTAAAGGGTATATAGATATGTGGCTCATGTCAGGGCCACGAACACAACCAGACTAGGACTACCAACAATAGAAAAATTTATGCTTAATGTGGCCAATGGATTATGTTACACTTACATCCTTGGAAAAAGCCAGGAGCACATCTGCAGAAGACCCCCAGAGAGGCAAGCACCAGTCTCAGACATCACAGTCTCCTTTGCTTGGAACCTCTACAAAACACTTCACCACCAAGCCACTAACAACACCACAACACTTCTTGAGCAGGAGCTATGTGGGAAAATAGCACAAGCACATGGCGTGAGGGATGCCAATCATGTGGGGCCACCACAAACATTTATGGGGAGGAGTCAATCATCGCAAAAAAACACAGGACAATGAGGTCAGAAAAACAGGTGCATCCATTGCTGTCCTCCCAAACCAGTTTGTTGCCCAGCTGACATGGCATCTGCAACCCAGGCACGTCAACCCCTTCTTAACAATGGCAAAGGTAAGCAAGATTCACATTCTCTGCATACATATATAGCAGATGGGGAAGGGATGGGGCCTCCCACAGCACAATGAGGTCACATCAATGGAGCCCAGCCACCACCAACAGGCATGCAATCACCACAGAACTAGCCTAGCTGGCCTGCACTTGCATTTCCAGTCTTGCAATGATGCCAGCAAGGACAACAGGAAACATGAGGTAGAAATTACATACCACAGAACATGCCAGCATGTCTGCTCATCCCTAGACTCACTCCCCAACATCTGCTCACACCTCTCCACAGCTCACCACCTCTCTGGGACACACAACAGCATCGTGGCCTCCAACTTCCCACCCTCAAAAATCCTGTGCAGTCACTGGGGCCACTACTTACCTGCTATGAGAGGAAACCATATTGCACTGGATCCAGAAAAAACTCCAACAAACACCACATCAGCAATTTTGGTCACATTCTCAGGGATAAAACCATCCCCCAGCTGATCTTGTTCTAAGCCACACCCACAGTGCAATAACATGTGCCCCTCTGAACTGGCCTTACACTATCCAGCAGCACAATCCCTCCCATGAGATGCCACAAAAGGATGCCACAAACAATTGGGAAAACCATGGACAGTGGCTCAGATGCAGGCTGCCATTGATTGGGTGCATCACAAGTTTGCCATCACCCCTGATGCCATTGACCAGCTCCAAAGGGAAGTGCAGGAAAAGATCAGGGTTGGACAAGTGAAGATGGTTGATTAAGAAGAAATAAAGGATAACCTGCCAGTACAACTTTAAATTTCTCCTATCTCAATGATCCCCCCACAAATCTCAGAAATATCAGACAATACTTGACCTTGCCTTCTCGGTCCACCTGACGGATGGCTCCAGAGTCCCCTTTATAAATGAGAATCCCATCCCCTTTATAAATGAGAATCCCATCAAGACTGCACCCTGTGGAGCTATTGACCTAATTGGTAACTCCCTGGGCCACATAATCCACACTTTTGCATCATCATTCCCTGATGAAAAGATATTTATGGCAAAATGGGACATCAAAGATAGATTTTGGTGCCTCAACTGCACAGAAGAAGACAAGTGTAACTTTGCCTATGTCCTCCCTAATTCCACTAATACAAGCATGACACTTGTTGTCTCATCCAAATGGGATAGATTGAATTGCCTCTGTACTTCTGTGCTGCCTGGGAAATGGGACGGGACATTGCCATGCAGTACATTGAAACAGAGATTAGCAGCCACCCAGCAAACAAAATTTGCACATCTCACTAAAGGAAGTCCTGCCTACAATACTTTGACATTGCACCAGTTGCATGCCCCATTGAAATACCTAGTGGAAGTCTACATTGACAACTATATCAGCCTAACTATTCCAACACCGCAAGCTCAAGTAGACCATGCCACAAACAGCATCATGTTTGCCATTCATGACATATTCCCCCCATATGACCAAGTGGACCAAGACCCCATCTCACTAAAAAAATACTTTAACAAAAAGGCTTGTGGGATGTCATCAAAGAAATTTTGGGGTTTGTCTTCAACGGAGACAACAAGATGATCTGCTTGCAGATGGAAGATGAGATGCCCTGTTTTGCATGCTTGAAGGATGGCTGCAGTCCACCAAAAAGAACTTACACTTTGGGTTCTTGTTCTGTGAGTTCTGCTTGGTCATCTATAAAGTAACACACACCTTCACAGTGGTTTTGGCAGGCAAAAGGCATCATGTCACCATTTTATGGCATATTGGGATATGCCCCTCCCATGGTCTTCCTCCAGTGAAACACCAAGCTCTACATGGCCATTCAGGAGTGTTGCATCTTCCTGCAAGAATCTGTCTTGTCACCCACTCCATGCTGGAGCTTAGTCATGGGCTGGCCTGATGTGGTTGGGTTAACAGATGCATCAAAACACGGTGTAGGCAGCATCGTGATCGGAGAAAACCCACAATTCCCCCTGCTGTGTTCCAGCTGCCACGGCCTGCCGATGTTCAAAACAAAATTGTGTCTGCAAAACACCCAAAAGGAAAAATAACAAATTTAGATCTTGAATTCACTGTGCTGGTTCTCCTGTTTTTGACAATCAAAACCGTTATGGAAGGGCAACAGTAAGGAAAACATAATGCCATGTATAGGAACAACAACCCCAGTGTACATTGGATCCAACGCCTTGCCGAGCGGACATTCCTGGTCACCACACAACTTATTCAAGCCCTCCCCATCTGACTACAACTCACCAAAGCATCACCATTGACAACCTTCCATATCATTGGCACAAGCAATGCAAGGACTGGCATATCCTCCCACTCCTTTGGTACCCCAGCCAGGTGGCACTGTGCCACTGACCAGGACTTTCTCATGCTCTACAACAACTTGTTCCCCCTTCCTTCACAGAAATCCTGGAATTACTTCTGCCTCTCCTCCACCATCACTGAGGGTTACTTCCATCTTGCAGATGAGGGATTTTGCAAAGGACAAGTGGCATCTTACAAAACCAGGGGAGCACATTGGTCTTATTGGAAAAAGTTTGTCCATGTGGCTGTGGACCCTTTCCTACAGGTTTCCTACAGGAAGTCATCTACACCGATTGCATCCGCCTCCTCACCAGCATGGTGCTTGTGTCTGCACAGGAGATGGCAGCTGGGGATTCCAAGTCACAGCTCAAACAGTGTCTTCTGCACTCGCAGCCATTGGCCAGATGATTGCCCTGGCCATGGGGGAAAACCGAAGGGGAAAACCGAACAAAATTCTGTAGATCTAACAAGCTCATCCTGCGGCTTACCCAAATGCTCAATGGCTGGTGCAAGACAGACAGACCCACAGCAAAGAAACTCCCCCTTGAAGCAGACGTCCCAGCCTACCTATGCCAGCTTGGCCAATCTCCTGCTGCTACACCGCTAGAAACTTTTGTGGGCAACATCACCCTTATTGCCTTTGATTATCTGCTCCAGGTGGGCTAGGACAAATGTAAAAGTTCCCACAACAACACAAAGCAAACAGTCCAATTCCAGCTCCAGGATGTGATGTTTTTTCACAAGTGAGATGAGGCCCTCTGGCGGCTCCCACATGACTCCTCAGCATACCTTGTCATGACAGCACATTTCGCCACTCTAAAACTGGGCAACCAGAAGAATGGTTGAAAAGAAGTGTGCATACACCAAGAAAACAATGAGGACACCATCACCTGCCTGGTTCAGGCCCTGAGCTGTCATTTCATGCATGTCCACCATTATGCATCCGATCCCGCTACTTTCCTCTCTGCCTACGTTGAAGATGCACAATGTTGGGATTTCACCAAGCAAAACATCAGTTCTGCCTTGACATTGGTGGCAATTGTTTTAGATTATCCTTCTTGGGGCATACTAATTTATTGCATCAATATGCACTCTATTTGATCAGGGAGCACAAACACACTATCTCAATAAGGGTACTCCAACCACCAGATCCAAAAGATGGGCCGATGGAAGGGCACCACATATGAAGAATATATCCAAGAGGAACCCCAGATCTTCTCACATGACATGTCTCATGTCATGGAAATATGCTTGCATCATTTTCAAAATCTAGGAAGGCACCTATCACAATGTCAGCAACATCATTATCAATGCAGACTAAACTGTCAATGCCATTGTGGACTAACGCCATGGATTGTCCCACCACCACAGGCACCAACCCACATGTTCTGCATTATAATCATAACTGAATGCATGGCTTCTTTTTAAAAGGCTCACGACCTTAGGACCCAATGATTTACTAGTCCCTCCACCATGCTCCCCCTACTCTCTCTGTCGCGCTGTGTCTCTCTGTGTCTCTCTGTGTCTCTCTGTGTCTCTCTCTGTCTCTCTGTGTCTCTCTGTGTCTCTCTGTGTCTCTCTGTGTCTCTCTGTGTCT
>JALLPD010000299.1:0-17522 GCA_036940065.1 Cyclotella cf. meneghiniana
GATGCCTTTTAGGTCTTATGTCCTTTTTGCATTTATTTCAAGATTTAATTTAAAATTTGAACTATGCTAGGTATCCAAGAAATCACACTATTCAAATTTGACTTTTGAATCTTGGTGAATCTTTTTTCATCTTGAAAAAATCTTAATAACAGAGACCTTGAAATAATATTTTAATTAGTTTTGATAATATTTAGGTGTTAGAGCTATAAATTCTTTTTAGCTCAGGCCATAGGTGGTGCCAAGCTACTCTCAGCCTCTTTAACCTTTATTCCATGTTTGACCTCTTTTTGTGCAGCTCATGGGCTTGCAAATACAAGTGGGTATGATTCTTGTATTATTTTGGTCTGCTCTCTGTTCTTATAGCAATACTCGCAAGTTTTTTGAGCAGCCACATGTTTTCTTGTGAAAATAGACAAATTTGTGTTGCAATCACAAACAAATTCAAAACTTGCAGAAAATTTACCTGAATGCCAATTAATAAGGTACCCTCTCAATCAGGGAATTGATGACTAGTCATTTTATTGACTCTGGATGCACCCCCATGACTTGCTAGTGAAGAAATTTTGATTTCCCATCATTTTGACATATATCTGGGATTAGGCATTTTGCTTGATTCTATTCCCTTTCACAGAGTTTGTACTCCCAGTCTCATTGTTCACATCATGGACTGGACCACGAGAGTCTCAGTCTGTCATGAGCATTTTTTGTTGTTGTGATCATGATTGTGCAAGTTGAATCGCGATCATGCCTGTATTACAGGCTGTGTTGAATTGCACTCCCATATTTTTGAGCTGTTGTGCACTTGTCTATAACAATCGGGCTATGCTGTGTTGTAATCCCATGTTTTTCTGGGCCATTTTGCCCTCTTGCATGCTCAATGCAACTTGGGATTCCTGAGTGACCTCAAGTTTACCTTGAATAATTCTCATGATGTAAAAAATCCATCGGGTAACTTAGTGTTCCTTATGTTTTATTGGACCCAATCGTTATTGCCTGTACTAAGGTTTTTTATACTCCCCTTGTTAAAACTTTGTTTTTGGGCTAGAATTCTCATGACCAAAAGAAGTTGATTGGGAATTCGATCTTACTTGAAGCATGGAAACTTCAAGTGGATTGAATGGTCATTTTTACTTGGTCATTACCACTTTGGGTCATGAGTTAATTTTCTTGCCACGTCAGGCCTTAGAAAAGAATTTAGGGTAATTTTGACTGTAGAGGTTAATTTCTATGCCTAATATACATATGTTATTTATGTATTTTACTCCGTATCAAGGATTTTGGTCAAATACTTTAACCTCTTAGTGCGAGTCAAAAATTTGACTACACTCATTGCTCAAGAATTTTTTTATGGCATTGTTTCACTGCAATAAAATACATCATTTCGTGGTCTTTTTTATCTAGTCTATTAGTGAGCATTTATGCAACTACTAGTTTTATTGTGCCACTTATGCATGTATGCACCACTTAGTGTCTTAATTAATTTAACTAGTGTGCGTATTCTACTACTCGGTAATTTTTTTGCCACGCGCACATGTGTGCACCATTTAGTGGCCTTTTTTATGCTACGTACGTGAATTCACATCACGATGTGGCCTTTTTAGTGCCACATGCACGTGTTTGCATCATGTGTGGTCTTAAAAACTCTGTTAGGTGGAGTGGAGCTACCCTTGTCAACTGGGACTTGGCCTCATTAAAATGTCTGGGTATTTTTGACATGATGGCTCATGAGTGAGACTCACTAAAACTAGGTGAGTGCGTAATGCAACACTAGATTGTAGGTCTATTGTACGATAGTGACCTAAGCTGGTTGTTAGGGAGATTTATTTGTAGATAAGATAAGTAGAAAAAGAAAGGAATGTCCAGATGACCACAATTTAAAATTATAAGCTATTTTTACTGATATGAAATGAGGATTGCCATTTGGTGATCCTCATGCTTTTATCATGTATCTTACATGACAACCGAATTTTTTAGATTTATTTTCACCCTGTTGGGATCAGGCATACCAATCAGGATCTTAATGTACCTGTTAAGGCCATGCATGAGATCCTGGCAGGACTTATTGATCTTGTCAAAGGGCCTTGCAAGACTCCCTGGTCTTGCCAATGGGTCTTGCCAAACATTTGATGAGATCCTTCCCCCAATGGCAAGAAATTGGTTTGTTGGTGTACCTATGTCCTGTTTATGGGCACAGCATTGGCAGAGAGTCCCTGAGAGCATCCTTGGCCCATGTGAAAATGGTATGTAGACACTTGGCTCATGTCAGTCTGTCCAAAAGTGGTGTTTTATGTCTTTCCTCATCATGACAGGCAACTGGCGATGTACACCTTAATTTATTATCATTAAACAAATACTACCCCCTTGTGAGATGATAGAAGGGATAATGCTTTCTACACCTTTTGTTTCATTTCATGTAACAGGTAAGTTATGGCAGTATTGTAGAATGTGTTTTGAAAAGGCACCAACTTCTCTCTGGAATAGAAGTATTTTTCTTTTCCGATGGTTCAATGTAGTTTCATGTTATGTTCAAGCCATTTTGTGAATCTCAAATTAAAGTGCTGTATTCATTTGAGCACTGTTTTTGTATAGTTTTTTAGTATGAAAAAAGATTAGATATATCTGAATACCTGGTGCTATACATGAATGTACCAACACATTGATGAGACCAAAGTTGTAACTTCTGGTAGAAATCTGGGGGATTCCTTTGAGTGTAACATGATTACAGCCCCTCCAAGATCTCTGAGAAAGAAATACTGGAGTACTGTGTACAATACTTATAGAGTATGACACAATGGCATCACAAAATTAGACTCATCTTGACACAATGCTGTGAAATTGTACCAGAATCTTTAGCAATTACTGACAGAGTTCTGATGGCTCACTGGTTACTGGGTTTCTTGGACAGTAACCAAAATTGTCATGTCCAACCTAGACTTAGATCAATAAGTCAAAGGATGAACCAGCCTTTGATGAAATTGGTTGAGGCTACATTTGATCACCCACATAAAAGTCTTGACATTAGAATGCCAATAATGCAAACATGATACATGCAAATCATCTAGCATAACAGCCTATAAATAATTAAAAATGAAATCAATGAAAGTTTGATTAATAAGTACCATGTGATAAGAACTTGATCAATGTTTGGGTATCTGATATTACTACATGTAATATTTACATGCACAACCGTCTTTAGACTAGAATGTCAAGTAATTCAACATAGTAGTCTACACATGCATTGTTAAATTTTAATTTATGAAAGAAAAGGTCAGGTGTCTCACATGGAGTCATTCTTTAGCTGCCTATAATACAAACATCTTGACAATTTTTCTAACCCACTTTGTAAGTCTCTTGTAATCAGAAGGTTGTACCCAGAACAGCAGGAGGGGTGTTAACATTAGCAAACATACATTAAATTGTTGAA
The DNA here is from genome assembly GCA_036940065.1 of Cyclotella cf. meneghiniana. NCBI lineage: Eukaryota > Bacillariophyta > Thalassiosirophyceae > Thalassiosirales > Thalassiosiraceae > Cyclotella > Cyclotella cf. meneghiniana. The sequence goes on from JALLPD010000299.1 coordinate 3,425, forward strand.
CTATATGTGCTCATCTTTCAAAGAACAACAAAATTTATAAAACAATATTCCATCATGTTCCTTGTCTTTTCTCTTGTGATTGTTGTAGATGGTTTTGATTCTGAAGGCAGTGTTGGTCTCACAGATGGTGTCATCACATTGGATAGTGCTTTGGTGCATAGGTAAGGTGATGTATTGATACATTATCTACTGGCACAGTAGAAAATGAAGAAAACTGCAATTTTTGCATTTAGCCATGGATTCAATACATCTAAATGATTGGCTGAAGGCCGTGGTTTAGTTTGGATGCATCATTAGATCTTTTTCTGAGCCGCAACACTTTTTCTATGTCGAAGAAGTTAATCGATGGCAAAGCAAATGAATAAGTCATAAATTGAAATAATATTGAATTAAGAAATAGCAAGGCTGCATCATCAGTTTAAGTATATGTATGGCAGGTCAGATTACATGGGTATATGTGACCTCCATACCCACAGGGGTAACACTAGACTCACCCAAATCAATTCTTCATGCAAAAGCAGCCCAGAGAAAAAAGGCAAAAAAACTGCAACAGACCATTCTAAATCCCGTGTGGCGTTTCGAACCACAACACAAAAATGGTATCCCTTATTCCTGTCAGGAATCAATATAGAGAATCATGAGAAAGTTCGGTCGCCACGATGCCCCGAAGGCGGGACACGTAACCAGACTTGAAACGCGGGCACATCGGTTCATCGCACTGTTTCAAGTTACACTAAAATAATAATATATATTACCTCTACCCACGGGCATTGTCATGACGCCCCGTCCACTACCATGAGAGCGATGCCTACCGTCAAATCCCCGTCGAACCACACCAACGGGGACGTCTCGCATCCGTACCCCCTCTCCTCCCACCAACCGCGACGACGACCGTTGGATCCACGAGAAGACCTCGACTACTACGAGGACGACTACTACGATGACGATGCCGCCGCCGACCACGACGACGGCGGCGGCGAATATTACCGACGAGAGCACTACGAGAACGATGAATACCATTCTGACGACGACGACGACGACGACAACCCATACGATGTACCCCCACAGCAACAGCAACAACAACAACAACAAGAACGACAACGGCAGGAATACGGCAACGATCTAGAAGAAGACGGCGACGAACCGCCCGACCTCTCCTCGCGTCCGCGCCTTTCGGCACCGGAAGGAATAGAATACGACTCACCTCCGAGGAATCACGCCGAAAGTTTGGCCAGAGAGGCGTTGGGGTATCCCCTGGGAGAAGACGACCACGACGACGAGGAAGACGGTAGCGCAGCCGTGGCAGGCGACGACGCCGTCTTGGACTTGGAAGAATTGGAACAGTTGCAAGAGGAGGCCGAACGCATGAAGGGATTGGGAAACAAACACATGGCGGCACAGGTGAGTCTACCGCCATCGCAGTCGGCCCTTTTATGTATTCGTGCGTTGCAGCGCACCACCGCTCATCCTCAAAACCGTACCCCCGCTTCGCCAGGAATACACCCGGGCCTACAACGCCTACTCCGCCGCCCTCCAACTCTCCCCCGTCGGACCCTCCTCCCACGTCTTTCTGTCCAATCGCGCCGCCTCTCTCCTCTCCCTCAAACGATATTCCGCCGCCGCCGTCGACGCCCGACGCGCCGTGGCTCTGGCTCCCACCTTCGGGAAGGCCTACGCGCGTTTGGGGCAGGCCTTGTATTTTCTCAAGGATTACGCCGGGGCGGTCGAGGCGTACGAGGATGCCTTGCGCTTGGAGTTGGAGGAGGACGGGGGAGGGAGCAGTAATAACGGGGCGGTGACGAGGGCCTATTGGATCAAGGCCAAGGAAAAATTGGCTCTGCAGGAGGAGAAGGAGAGGAGGAAGGCAGCGATGATGACGACGAACGCGGCACCGGGGGGAGCGACCGCGATGAGCAGTGGAGACGATGGCGTCACGCTGGGAGAAGAGAGCGCATTTCAAACGGTGGCCTATTCGGTAGTCACCGATAAACGAGGTGTGGGAGTGGCGAGCGGCGGAATGACGAGCGACAGGATTCAAGAGGTGGCAAAAGAGGAACGGGATACGCAAATTTTCAAGATTGATGAGAATCGCGCAGAGGAAAATGCACCCAGGGCATCTCATTCCGATGCAGAGCCGGGGAGGCGAGCGAGTCCGACAATGATGTACGTAGAGACCGGTCCCATGGGAGGACCGGCGCAGAGGAGGGTGGATCCTCCGCTGAACAGGGGGATTGCTCCTGCCGCGCTTCCAACAAACGACCATGACGGAGATCAAGGCGAACCTGATCCGGACTTTGATGAAGCTCTCCGTCTACAACGTCGCGCCACACAATTTCTCACTCATAAAAAGTACAAAAAAGCAGTGGATGATTTTTCCGCGGCGCTCTTTCTTGTACCCGACGATCCGGTTCTGACGCCGCAATTGCACGTGGGAAGAGCTCACGCATTGAACGGACAGGAACGGTTCGAGAGCGCAAAAAACGATGCATTGATGGCATTGAGGCACATTTTGAGGCACGGTGAGGAGGATGTCAGCGCCGCTGAGGCGTATTCGGTCCTGGGTAAAAGTTTGTATTATTCCAAAGATTATCAGGGGGCCATGGAAGCGTTTGAGGAGTGCGAGCGAGTGTGGAAGTTAAATGGGGGGAAATTGAATGTTTTTGACGAGGCGTATTTGGAGCAGTGTCATGAGGCCTTGGATGCAGGGTTGGGCGTTGAACATGCGGATGGGGGAAGTTTGGGGGGCGGAGCGAGTGTTGTCAGTGGTGGAGTAAAGAGTGTTGTGAGTACGCTGAAGGAAGGGAAGCCGTTGACGAACATACCCAAATTGAAACCTCCTCGGTTTGTTTCTAGAGAGCAAGTGAGTATGATGGTCAAGCATTTCAACAGATGTTATGGCGTGCTTTTTCTGTGGCGTGGATTAAAAGCTTACCTCCTCTTGACGTACGAATATTAAAGGCCCTCCAAATTCCGCTCAATATCCCTCCAATGCCTAAAAACTGGCCACAACAATCGCCTACTTCTCCGTCATCTATTGCAACTGGCCCCGAACGGACTGTAGTATTCCTCTCTGATGCGATGGGCATCAAACTCAACCGTGGACACGACGGCCTTATTCGTGTCATCTCTGTGGCAGATCTCCCACCGGGTTCACCAATTCTGAGAAGAGGAAGGATCGAAACGGGAGATCTCGTACGAGAAGCCGGAGGTGTTGACTTGCGCCGCCCCATAACAGCAACCATGTGGGGAGATACCGTGGCGTTGATTAAGATGGCGCCCCGACCTATATCAATCATTGTGGCAGCAGAACTCACATCAAATGTGACAAATGACGAGAAATATAATTCTCCGCATGCGACTCGACATCGTTTTGAATACGGGTCTGCGGCTTACGGTGATGAAAGTGTCACCGCTTTGATGGCTTCCCTCGAGGAAAGGGGACAAGAGAGCATTTACAATTGGGAAGATTTTATGAGAGAAATGGGTATTGTGCCGCCATCCTCCGCTTTAGGAGAAGAAGCAGTGGAGGGATCTTCTGACATCGCGCGCAATTCTGAGTACGTACTTCATTGATAATCTGTTTGTCGTCTGTCGGTGTTTTTATGTTCACTAGCTTTAGCATCAGACCATGAGTATCAACCGTGTTTATGTTCATATTGAATTTGCATACATCGTAACCAAGAATATAATTTCAACGAATTTGAAGTCTTACACAATATTTTCCGTTTGCTTTTTCCCTCGTGTTGCGATAAACCATCTCTTGGCTTAGAAAACAATCAGAGGTTGTGGATGAGATTGCCCAGGACAACACCATTGCTGTTGGGGCGGGTAAGGTTGAAGTTACTGTCACTTTGTAGTTGAATTTGCTTACCTTACTACTCATTTTGTGCTTAATACACAAAGCCTCGATTGTGGAGCCAACGACCGAAATTTCAGAACTTAGTCTTTCGGATCACCACACTATCACAAGTAACGTTGCTGAGCTTTCCGCCACCGCCGCCGTCGATGCTGCTGCTGCCGCAGCGCAAGACATCACCGAAAGAGGAGATGGCCAAGAAACACAGGATACTCTTGTAAATCACCAAACCGATGTTGGGGATGCATTAGAGTCTTCCCTCGGTAATACTGAACATATCATCAAAAATGAAGATACGCACGAAATAATTGAAGATGCTGGTTTAAGTGTCCATCCAAACGACAACGCTGATGTCGAGGCCGTGCATGAAAATGAGTCGTTTTCCGTTGGAGACGAGGGCATCAAAGGGCCTCAAGAATCACAGAAGAATGTTGGCAATATTGATGAAATATCTACTATGCACGAGATTCATCGAGCACAGGACTCCGGAAGCCCAAAATCTCCATCGTTAAACCGTGAAATTCTCTTTGATGATAGACTTTTCAGCATTCATGCACTAAACGGTGGATCAGACGAAACCAGGAAGAAAGCGCAAGGGTGGACGAACAAGCGTTGGCTGGCGATGAAACCAGAACTGGTATTCTCTGGACTTGTCACGCGGGTTACACAGGAGAAAAAGATGTTTTGGTCGACAGAGACGTACCAAACGCGAACACTTGCAATATTTAAAGTTGCTAGCGTGATTCCTTCTGTTTCAACAGGAGACGTATCCCAACCTTCATCAGATGGAACTTATATCATTCTTATTTTGCGAGATCCTACCGACAGTGATGAAATTCGTCGTCTCTTACCCATCAAAGATGATACTAACCCTTTAACAAAAGAAGACATGGCATCACTCTCAAATTCCTTTCTCGTAGCAGAGAACGTGATTGATCCCATGACTTGTAAACTGAGGCTATCACAGCTGACGACACCAACATCCGTGCCACTAAACAATGATCATGTGTTCTCATCAAAAAACCTTGACAATCGGAAAAGGTCGTTCTTTGAGCTTTTGACCCCAACTTGCTCAATACTTTTATCGGCGATGGTGTCTCTGGAGAAGGGAAAGAGTGACGAGGCTGATTATTGTAATGTTGACTCAATAGTCGAAACAACAAAATTCGAAGATGCAATTTCAAACGCACTCTATTCCGCGCATTCTCTAACTGAAGGTCTCGAAGATATCCATAGAGCATGGACACACCAGGTTGTGTTGGGAACATTGCATTCTTATGTTATTTCAGGCAATGATAAATTGTTGCAAAATGCCCTCACAAATGCACTTCATTTCAACAAGTCGGATGATCTCGACGCTTTGGAAGCTGTGAGGCTTGACAGCTCAATAATTGATGCAAGAGACTTAAACTGGAAGACACCACTTCTCTATGCTTGTGAAAGGAAACGACCATCCACAGTAAGCTTGCTAATAAATGCGGGCGCGAACTGCATGATACCAACACTGCACGCCCAAACGCCGCTTCATCTTTGCGCGGAACGTCTAGATGATAAATGTCTCTCGATAATCTTATCAGCCACTTACCCAACACGTCCCGAGTAAGTTTGACACGATTATATGCTCTGAGTTTCGAGTACCCCAGTGGTTTCTCATGGCTTCACTCTTTTTCAAGCCCAAATGCTGTGGATTCGCTTGGAAGAACACCGATGTATCTAGCGACAGCGCAAGGAAATGATGCTTCAGCTTTAGCTCGATGCCTGTCCGCGTTGAGTGCTTGGGGTGGACAATTTTTACCACCGAGAGAGACCGCAGAGAGCAAAAAGCTCCTTCATCCTATTCACTGCATGTCGTTCCAATGGAAGTGTGAACAGCTCGACATTCTTCTGTCGTATGTCTGCTATCGCTTTCCATTGGAAAACTCTGAATTGGGCGGTATAAGTCTTGGTTCAAAATACGGTTATCCAATTCACGCAGCTGTGATCTCGCTGCGGGAGCGTATGTTTTCTGCTTTCAACAATCCTGCCGACAATCCTTTCGATTCATCAGAATTTGCAATTGTGAAGTGAGATGACACAACGTGTATTCATGCATTCGTAAGCGATTTCACTTTATCTAATTTGAACTTGGTCTTGACCATTCCAATTAGGACGATTCAGACTTTGCTAGATCAGTAAGTTGTTCTGTTCCTTTTGTAATTTCTTATACGTGCATCATTTCCTTTTCACCTATTCGCCATATGCCACGAACCAAGTGGCTTTGAACCCAACGAGAGATTTGAAGGCATAGTTGGAGAAGGTGCTAGCATAAAACGTCTCAGTGAATATTTTGGATTCACTCCACTCCAGATCTTAGCTGCGACAGGAAAGGCGCTGCGACGGATCGGCGCTCAAACGAAAGAGTCGGGAGGCGATGACATTCACACGATGCGACTGATAAAACACATTTTAGAGACTATCCAATCCGTTGCTGATGTTCTCCTGAGAAATGGTGCCAGAATAAACTTGCCACCTCCACCGCAAAGTCGTCTAGATAGGGAGCCCCCCCCTGGTTGTTGTTACTTCAAAGAATCCAGTGAAAACCACACATCCCTATCGGCAGCTCTGATTGAACGCACGGGGTTGAAAATTGATGGAGATGATATTGTCATCACCCTTTTTGGAGGAAAAGAAAGAATCCAATCTTCCCAAAAGATCTTTGCATCCATATCCAAGTTGACAAAGTCCGCTATCGCCGAAGGTATCAATGTGCAGAGTGATTTGTCTGCTGGTCCAGACTCAGTCGAACCTGGTGGTAGTGATTCAAAATCATGTGCTATCTGCTGGAGCGAGTTCGGTCTTATTTCAAACAGAAAACAGTTTTGTCACATAAGCACTAGATATGTATGTAATGATTGCTCCACAAAGCGCCTAGTCGAAGGAGGAAGAGATGTCCGGATTTCAGATGGTCAGTTTCTGCTTGCAAAAGCTCAAGAAGCAAAACAAAAGTCTAATCTTAAGATGTCCGAACAAGTCTCAATGAGAAAGAAAGAGCCGACCCGTGAGTCAAAGAACCGATTATCGTTAGGTCTGAAGCTGTTCAGTCAATCGAACAGCCCAACATACACCGAAGCGAAAAGTGAGCTTTCAACAAAAGGCGGGATTTCGTCTGCTGTCTCTGGACTCGGCCAAGCTCGCGATGCGGTTGTTGAACGCGGGAGTAAATTGCAAGGACTTGCTGAAAAGACGGATGCTTTGAGTCAGGCTAGTCTTGACTTTGCAAATATGGCGAAGGAACTCAACAGGCAACAAAATAGTTTCTGGTAGATAAAGTCTTAATTTAACACATGCCCGTCTTCAGTAATTTGAAAGCTATAGCAAAAAGTGTAGCCTATGGTATACCTTCTAGTCTTGAGTCAACATGGGCATGTTGTTAATTTTTCATGTGCTTTTTCATAATGCACTTTCGCACCATGTCTCAATACAGCTCTCAACTAGCTTTGGACTTATAGCCTTGTCATCCATGAATACATCTACAAATGCACTCCCCATGGTATCGCACAGCACCTCTCCACGTTCATTTCCATCAACACTTACTCTTACTCCTTGGCTAGAACAATCGAAACGGAAAACAGTCCCCTTCATTGCCTGGCCACCTTTACTTTTAATCCCTTCAAATATCAAAGATTCTAATTGTTGGAGCTTTGTCGCCGAGCCATCATACCGAGGTTTCACACCATCAGCGAGAGCGGCAGCAATGTTTTTCCCATCTGCGTTGGATACCATAACCAAAACAAAGGCTGTAGTCGGAGCAGTCTCGTCAAAAGTCCGCGCTGCATCTCTCAACGCAACTTGCGCTTCTTTCTTTTCTTTCTCACTCGAGAATACAGATACAGCTTGCAGCACTGAAGGGGAAGCATACATGGCTACAGAGTAAATATTGATGATTGTTTTCCTGCGGACCCCGACGCCGACGAGGTACAGCCCATCATCAAGCTGAGGAGTGAAAGTCACTCCTGTTGCTTTGTCTGTGAGAGGCTGCATTTTTGATTCCACGTCATCTATTTTATGTTGGATGGCAGCTGCGGAGGCAGCCTCGGTTGCTTCGATTTCTGCCTGCAATTTAGCTCGTTCTTCCTCTTCAGCCATTCGCATCGCGGCCTTCCTCTCTTCCTCGGCCTTCAATCGAGCTCGTTCTTTCTCTTCAGTCTTTCGCCTCGCGGCCTCTTCCTCCTCCTCGGCCTGCAATCGAGCTCGTTCCTCCTCCTCAGCCCTCCACCTTGCCGCCTCTTCTTCCACCAGTCTCCGCAGCTCCGCCTCTGCCTCCTCCTTCTCCATACGCAACCGTTCTTCCTCCTCGGCATGATTCATTATTGCTTCGGCAAGTGCCTTTGCCTCTTGTTTCTTCTTGTTTGCAGCGTCTCGTTTTTGTCTGGCGCGTTCGTCGGCTTTTGCTTGTGCGGCTTTGGCGGCTGCTGCTCGTTGTGCGGCGGCAGCAATATCTAAATCATTGGTTTCAAGTGATGGTTCTTCGGCAGTGTCTCGATCCAAATCTGGGGCATCTCTTGATGGTTTGTCGTCGTCGGTGGTAATTTTGGCGTCTTCGTTGAGGGTCGTTTGTTTATCGTCTGTATTGATACGTGTGGCTTCGTCAATATCATGAGTTGGCTTTGTGATATCTTCAAGGTTGTCAATGATCTCCGGCGAAATATTTTGTGCCTTTAAATTTTTGATCGCGGCATCTTTCGTAGCTCGTTGTTCTGCCTCTTCCATTATTCTCCCCAGTATAGGTGCATCAGCCATGAGATTCTTGTCTATCTTTTGCGGTGGCACCTCCTTGATCTCTGTGGCTCCATTAATTATGCCCTTTCGCTTTATTTCTCCATACGGCATACCGAATCCAGGACGACCATCCTTTCTCTGACTATAAATGTTCGTTGCAGGATCCACCGATGAGTTGTTCTTCCCATCCAATGCGTCACGTTGTCGCATCATAGATAAGAATGCCTCCCGTCGTTCCTCATGCTTCGCACGTGCCCTGGCCCGAGCCGCCCCGGATGCAGACTGCCGAAAATTCCATTCTTCTTCCCACGAATTGGACAGATTGCGGATGTATTCTCGGCATTCTGGGTCGAGCGGCGACTGATTGTTGATTCGAGCGAGGAGGGATTGACGATTGGACTGTTCGAGAGTGGCCATGGATTCTTTTGCCCAGGTAGCATTTGTTGTTTCACCAGTTTCATCGAGGAGAAAGGAAACGGTGGAATCAGATGGTGCAAAGCCTGAAGATTGGAGGAAGTAAGCCGTTCGGATCTTTCGTTCTTCGTCTGCAGCTTGTTGCATTGAAGATGTAAGGTCGATGGGGGCGCTCTCGCTGCTGTTGTCGCCACAGTTTTCATCATGGAATGACCATAGTTTCGCTCTTCTGGAAGAAATCAGTGTACACGATGTGAATGAATGCAACGGCGAATACGTGAAGATAGTGAGTAGCAAAAATCTCAATGACGCAGCGTGCGAGGGACGAGATCGATTAGTTGGCCGTGGGTGTTGTTCCGATGACGACAACAACATGACAAGAGAAGCCAAATCTAGCATGGCAGTTTAAGAGAATAATACTATCATCTGTTCTTCCAGAAGGCGACGAAGGTCGAACGACGCGGACTTTTGTTATGGTAGTTGACTGAGTTCACGAGAGAGCGAGGATGAACGGTTCTCATTAAGTCCTCCTTTTGTCACTGCGATGTATGGTATATTGTACAATAAGGTGCCAACATCTTATTGATCAGATGGCACTTACTAAGTCCTATGTCTCGGTATTGTGTCATGGATCGTGGTGTGTGTATTGTATTGTACACCAATTCTTTGTTGCATTGTATGTGTAGGTAAAATACCAAACAGATTGGTTCATTGAATTTCCGAATACTAGTTCCTTTTAAGGAAATCTTTGAAGAGAAAGATCTTCGCAACAAAAAAATCATTTATTGTCAGGTTTGGCAGTGTTAGAGACCAACACATCTCCGACACAATAATATACAAGCGATTCACCGAACCCGACACCATGACAACCCGGGCGAGAGATCGCGATCCACAGAGCCCCTTGTGCCACGCCTTCCATAAAATTCCGCGAGCAGCTGCTGTCGCTCTATTTGCAGCCAGCGCATCACTGCCGTGCAGATTTACAGCCGTTGTGGCATTCGCGACGATTGCGAAACAAGCACGTCGGCATCACACGTCCATCGCGGCGTCAGCGTGCAAACCACGACGAGAGACTTTCATCGGTAAACGTTCATTCGTTTCATTGCAGAATCAAATGATATTGCCGCTATATGCAAATTTGAAAGAAGATTCAGACATTTCTACGGATGTATTCATCAAGGAAGACCGGTTGGATACCTGTGTCAATGCCAATGGATCCAAGAGTCCTACGGAAGCGACCAACCAAACGATTCCTCCATACACTTCGGCGTCCTTCATGCTGTGGGGCGTACCGCTTCAATCCATCATTCTTCTTAATATAGCCGCCCTTATTTGGGGAACGCAACATGCCGTCATCAAAAGTGTTGTAGATGACATTTCCCTTGGACCCGATGTTTGGTTTAGAGAATGGATCCAAGGTTTTTGGGGGACATATCGACCGGAGAGCGCACCTGGTGCAGCCGTTATAGGCGATGGGGATGCGGCTGCGTATTTTACCCTTGCCCGGTTTGGTTTGGCTGCTTTACTTGCCTCGCCGTATACACCTGGACTTGACGCATTCGTAAACGAAGCGAGAGGGCAACGGAGCATCGATTCTGAGGAAGACAATGCGAAGGAATTGGCTTGTAATTCCGACGACGGCCAGGAAATCATGGAGTTCAATAATGACACCAATGTACAAACTCAACAATCAAAACAGGCTATGAATGGAAATTCATTCACCGCCATCTCACATGAAACCAATCGAGCAGAAGGGAACGAAACAAGCCTCTCATGGAGGTACGGACTAGAACTTGGAATATACATGTTCCTTGGGTATGCATTCCAAGCCATTGGGCTGGAAAGCACCACCGCTTCTCGGTCGGGTTTCCTACTGTACCTGAACGTCAAGCTGGTGCCCTTCTTTTCTTTTTTGATTTTTGGGAAAAGAATACGAACAACCACTTGGATTTCGGCTTTGGTGGCGTTCTTAGGTACAGCGTGTTTATCACTCGACAATGCAAGTGGCAGCAGCTCCGGCGATAGTGGCGTCGGATTGAATTTCGCTCTGAATGTGGGTGATTTGTGGAGTATCGCTGCCGCTGCTGCGTCGGCCATGTTCATTTTGCGTATGGAAGAGGCATCGAAGGCGGTTCCGAAGTCATCAGAATTGAATGCTGCCAGTTTATGGACTGTATTTCTGATATCGTTCTTTTGGACTGCGGTCGTCACTTGGAAAAATGCGAGTCAAATTGAGTTTGATGACATGCTTAACAATAATGGTCAAGTCATTGCCACCACAATCGAGAACACCGTCGCAGCCACTGTGGCTACAATTGTTGACCACCCTCTGCAACTAATTTACTTGTCTGCCGTGACCACAACTCTCGCGAACTACATTCAATCCAAAGGACAAAAGGACGTTTCGGCCGAAAGAGCATCCATAATATATGCAATGGATCCTGTTTACGGCGCAGTCTTTGCTAATCTACTTTTGGGAGAGCAACTCGGTGCAATAGGTTGGGTAGGATCTGGGCTGATTGTTGCTGCGGCTGTGACTAATGCAGTTTGGGATTTCGGGCGCGCTGATGATGACCGGTAGGCTGAGAGTAAACAACGATGTGCAAATTTTATCTCGTGCACTGCGTTTATTGTTAACTTTTTGGAATTTTACGATAGCTACTGGCATTAATCTCGCACTGTTGAAAGTTCGAGGATCAAGACGCATTTGAATGAAAAAAGAATTCTTCAATACAGATTACTCATGGTAATTGTTCTAATGAAATGATGGGATCATCATGTTTTGCCTTTCAACACAGAATGTTTGACGAATATGAAACACGCAATATGCAGGTTTGTTGACATTTGCGACAACAGGATCAGCATCTGCCAGAGGCATGCTTAAATGCGTCATTGGAATAAGGCACTTCAAGCTCAAAATCGTACACATTGTTGAGTGCACTCTCGACAGTTCCAACGGAAAGAGCCTCCTCATACTCGAGATAGCACGACATTGGTTCCGGAGAAGGAATCGGAGGGAGGAAGCACGGATGCTTCAGGTACATCATGAGCTGTAAAGCAGCCAAGGATGAATGATGCCCTGCACATCTCTCTGGTTGTATGAACTCGGGTCCTTGGATGTAGTATCCCGAATGGTCGAGACGATGAACACAAGCACGCATTGCCTCAATGCTCCCATCTTCATTAGGGATAATATCACTTCGGTTGATCTCAGCGAAACTAACCATCTGGGGCACTTCCTTCCATAAATAGTTGGCGGCGTCGTTCTTGGCAATGCTCGGAATAACACTGCAGTGGCTTGATTGTACATCCGGGTTTGATTGGGTTTGTCTCGGGACAGCAGGAGCATGAGCTTCAACTTTGGGAGAACAAGGCCTGTTGGGATCCCATATGACTGGAACCAAATCGCGTCGTGCACGATGCTCGGGCGGTGGGATGAGCAAACGGGGCTCTTCGGGATGGGAAGGGTAGTCGTGATGGGGTGGGGTGATGAGGTATTTCTTGGGCATCGTTTTGTTGTGGAGGCCGGGGCAGCGCGCAATGCTGTGGTGACAAAAAAATATATTATATATGAAAACAAACAAGAGTGTCAACAAGTGTGTGGAAAAATATGAGAAGAATTGACCAGTGAGTGTGAGGGAGTTGAGTTGGGCTCATAATATACGCACATCTGAGTTTGACCTTGGTCGACAGCAATGCCAGTTGGTTTGAAAGGAACAAAATTCCATTAGAAACGGTTCGATATACGGATTCCTTCATAAGTGATGTCAGAAAGAATCGGCTGCCAACGCGAAAAATGAAAATCCACGGTTGTGAGAGAACGGTCTGTCCATCAAAGTGATACTCCTACCGCCACGTAGACATAAAATAGAACATGCAAGACGTCGACCTCGTCTCATTTTACGTTTTAGTGTGAGTTGGTAAGCTTTGATGTCACTTGCCCAACAAGCTCCCACGCTTCATTCACGAGCACTGTACGATACGTGCCAATTAGATGATAATATGAATGGGGCGGGCGCTGTTTAGAACAAGCCATCGAAAATTACGGTGTGTAGACCCTTGTGAAGGCCAACTTTCCAAAATCTCTCCGATTTTCTGAACCTTTACTTTTCCCATTCTCGTTTTCCAGAATCATTGTTTCCGGAATCCGGAATCAAGAGGAGAATATATACCACGTCATTAATCACTATCGAAAAAAAAACGAAAAGTTTTGCAAAATCTCATCATTGACGTATCATTTTGTCACACCATTACTTAACATATTGGACTTTAAAATCACTTAAAAGTACTAATTAGTACTCACTTTCTAGTTAATTCCTTTTGGACAAAAATCGATTTGCAGCTTCCAGCAAGCTGGTAACTACATGGCATTAGCCTTATTAACACACGTGCTAAGTGAAAAAACAGATAAAAACAAGCTACTACAAGTTACAACACAATTACTAGCATCAAATATTTTGCAATTTTTTACATTGCTAATGAGTACTTGCTTAATTTGTGTGATATAACTGGGACAAATGGATGCCATAAAAATCTGATGCAGTAGGTTCTGATCTGTATATTGCATGTAGAACACTTGATTTTTGCATGCTGATTAGTAATCTCACCCCATGTATTAAGCTCTGTTCTCCAGCCTCCAGTGAAGTTGGGGTGAGTGCACAGCCCATGAGCAGAGGTCTTATCCTCTCTACCACATGTCCTTGCCCTGATGGGAGAGTGCACAATAAAACCATCAACTCCTATCCTATTTTCTTACATCTGCATTGTCAGTTCTCTGTGAAATTCAAGTTGAGGGGTTGTATGTGCATTGCTTACTCGGGCTCAGCAGTTAACAGCATAGTCCTCAGCAACGGAGCAAATGAATGTGAATTGATGAGTGTGTCACCACTTTGTGTGCCAAACCTGCTTCAAACTAATGGGATCATGGCGTCTATTGTTTTTGTCATCCACCCAATGCTTGCTGTGGTTGTGGCAAGAGAGAAACTCTGGGTAGTAAAGAGACCCACTGCCCAGACTCATTCTGATGATAAGTCATGTGATCTGGTATCAATATGAGCAAACCATGTGTGC
>JALLPD010000300.1:0-17506 GCA_036940065.1 Cyclotella cf. meneghiniana
CTTTGGGAGGTTCCAGTTGGAAGCACCTAGAGCTTACAAGTGTAAGCAGATTTTTGGCCTATGACAGCTATTGGAATATTGAGCCCTATCAAAAAATTATGGGTCAATTGCACATGTTATTGGGCTATTAGACATCACCAAACTGCAATAGTCAATAGAAAATTGTATTTTTTATCTAGTGCCCCATTCGGATCTACTACATCAACAATAGTGCCCGTCAATCCTAAATAGTACTTTTTTGCGATAAAAATGATAGTTGCTATTCACAATTGGCCAAACTAAATCATAGCCTAAGTCCAGCTTCATGTGTTTTCAAGGCATAGAGATCACCACCTCAAATTAGTTGTCATTGCAAGTTTTAAATGAGGTAATTGTTCAAAGTCCAACATGTAGATGTGACGGTATCATTGTCAGAGAGGGAAAGGTTGAAAATTGTGGCACAACACATCATGATAAAACATGATTGCACGCCCATGCACAATCATTTTTTACTGTCCTTTAAACTAAACTACAGACAGACTATCTGACAGTTTGTGTCCAATACTTTTTAGCTGAAACATGCACAAAATTACATAGGAATAGTACATCATGTCCATAGTGATTCTATGTCCAGCCAATGGTTCAAACTAAATTCTGCCTTTTAGCCCAATAGACAATATCCCAACCCCCAACAGACATTCAATTTTATCCACCAATCCAACATCATAAAATTGTGATGCAAAGGTCTGAATAGACCTACACAGTGTACACATGCACTAAAAACTGCATAGCTGGTTTGCATGCAGGATATAGAATCACAGCCTCATCTGTTCAGAGTCATAACATTGTTTAAGGGAAAGTGTGATTGCACCTTATTCAAAAAATGAGATGTTCACATAATGTAACATAAGTCATGTAACCCCCAAATGCACAATTTGATTTACATGACTTTGGGAAGAGGAGAGACCTTTCATGTCTAAACAATTTTCTAGCCATCAAAAGCAAGATAGCAAAGAATGTGGGGGAAGAAAGTTAGAAGTGAGGAGTGAGAACATAGAATGCTGTTAAATGAAGCGTCTTGATCACTAAGAGTTTTCTCACTGATCATGATGACTTCATCTTCTGAAGCTCAATGTGACAGAAAACATCATTTCAGGGTTGTAGAAGCCCATCAACAAATCCCAGACAGGGCTTGAAAAAATTACAATGATGGCAATATGAAGTCTACATATGCAGTATAGTATTTCACATTATAATTTTGGAAGGAGTGATGACTTCATCTAGCTGTCATTGTCAGAATCAAGAATTTAGCTACCCCTATTGAATTCTGGCTTCTGTATAAAGAATTCATACAACATCTACTAATTTAGTTTATTCATTTGCACTCACTCACTCATCATCTGTGCCATCCTCTTCTTCCACTCAGATGTTCGTGTTGCTTCTGTGTGAAGAATCAATTTCTTCATTAGAATCCTATACTGGACAGAAGGAGAAGAAATCTGAGCTACCCACCAGGGAACTTTACCATAGGAATAGAATGATGGATGGTTCAAGTGGATGTAACAGCCATGCTAGCTCTGTCTCATCCACATCCGGTGGTATTGCCAGGGCCAATGCCAATGCCTACTTTTAATGCCTCTGTTCAATGGGATATCTTTGGCTTGCAATGACTGAAGTTCTAGATGGCACTGTCCTGAGATCACCAGCACAGTGTAGATCTCTTGCTCTCGGAGATGACTCATCTAATATCTGTCCACAAATCATGAGTCATTGCTCCCATCTTGTAACTGTCATGATGAAGCAACTAAGTAAGAAATAAAATGCCAAGGGGTGTTCTTATGACTCATCCTTCTTGAAGCATATTCTTGATGACTTGGCAAGTAATAAAATTATGCTCAAGCTTGTCCCGCATCACTCTGTTACACAAAAAAATCAAATCATTGACAACAGGTTGTCCAAGATCATTAAAGAAAAGGAATCATTCATCTTTTGAGCAACTGTCAAGAAAACTCTTGCTAGTTGTTGGTGAACATTTGTTTTGAATGCAGCAAACACCAATTGGGAGTCTTCCTTGAGCTGGGGAGTTAGGAGATGCTCTCTCATTACTTTATTCAATGTTATTTAGGGCCAAAGTCAGTTGTAAAAAATAGCTTGCACTAAAGGCAGATTGTAAAAGTGTCATGAAAAGGAATTCATTGAAGTGTGAGTACTTTTCATTAAATTTGTTTATCACTTATTTTTCTTTACATCTTACTAGATCACTATTACATTGGAGAGCAACAGAGTTTTGGAAGACTTCTTGCTTTCAAGGTCTCATTTACAATCTAGTTAATGCTTAACTGTCAGTTGCTCTAAATCTTATTTTGTAATCTAACTTTCTAGTGCAGTCAGTCAACAGATAGTCTTGCCCAAGTCTTGCTTCAATCTTTTTTCAGTCTTTGTCCCCCAAATATTTTCCTTGCTACCTCTGTTATGAGTCAAGTGAATTTTGACATTAACCAGCCTCCCCACTCAAAGCCCATTACGGTATTCTTATGAATTCATCATGTCCTACAGACAGTGGCATGTGTCAACTAATAATTGCTAATGTCACATTCTTCGAGAAGATGTCAGCATCATTTGTGTCTCCAGCAATGTGCTTCATGACAAATAACCCTGGATCCTTCAGCTCACATAGGAAGTAGTTACAAACATCCCTGTGAAAAATACAGCCCCCGACACTCCAACTATTGTCTATATCTACAACCCCTGAGTTGTCCATATCTAACAACATATGGGCAATTCAGCATCAAGTCTAATCAACTCCAGCAAGAGGTATGCATATAACATATCTTGTGCCTCCATTACACCTGCTGCAAATTGGCCTCCATCACATACATTGTCACAAACTTCTCTGACACTGTGGAATGTAAGAAAAACTCCATTCACAAACAATTTTGCACTGGAAATGCTTTAGAGATAATCAGGATTCTTACCATAGTCCGAGTTGATCTGCCATGTACTTTTATCTTGTAGCCTGTGCTCCAGACCTATAGTCGAATGAAGACATTAATACAGATGAAATCTTAATTGAAGAAAACAGATGGATTAATGAAATTATGATTTATCTGAAATTGTTAACAAATTCTCTCTTTTTTCTTTTGGTCAGCCAGAGGAGTCCTGATGGACATGCGTCCACACCACAGCTCTCTCCTATCAGAGATATTTACTTATCTCAAGATCTCAACCTTTAAATACCAAATGGGGATTTGTACTACACATGCTTCTCATACAGCACAGACATATCAGTCAACAACATAAACGCATATGGCTCGGACAGGTAATCAGCGAATGGTAACACTTCAAGTGTGTACATAATTCTTGTATCACTCATTTACACTGAAGTGGTCACTTTTAGTAGTACTCAGTGCTACATCAGTACTCAAGTACAGGACCGTATGAGCCAGAACCATCTGTTACTCCCCAATCCTACATACACAGGTTATCAGCCCTTTTGATACATACTTCCTCCTTGTATACAAAAGCGCCTCTATGCATGGGTTGGGCAGTTACTGCACTTGATACAGTTGGAGGGGCTGATTCATGACTTGCATCATTATATCATTCCCAGTGCTTGACATCTTGTTGCTCTTGATGGAGGCACAAAGCTGTTTCACTGACTTTGTGATACAGTCATGGTGATGATTTTTGTTTGAGGAGTTGTTTTGGACTTTCATTCACACTCTTGGTGGAACCACCAACACAGATTCCTTAAGTGGATGTAGGGGTCCTGGACGTTTTGTTTTCATTTATAGGAAGGATGCTGGAGCTCCTCAGAACAATTAACAATGCCACTTCTATATTGTTGCTCTCACTTTTCTGACTCAAGGGAAGTTGTAACAACACTTTTCCTTACTAAAATTCACAAAAACTAGGGTAAAATGCACATAGGAGTTCATACATCTCCATCATCCAACCAACTGAACCACCATGATATCATGCCACAACTCCAATTTCTGCCGCTCCCCCAGACCTTTCTCAAACAACTCCCTCCACTACGAACCATCCCAACTGCCACCTTCCTCCCCAAATTATATCGCCCTGAAAGAGCTAATTAAATCCATTGTCTCCTGGCTGCAAACGGTGGATGCCAAGTTAGCAGCCTGGCAAAATGCTGCCTTCCACCGCATCACTACCCCTGCCAACAGCAAACACCTCCCCAACAACTTGGCCAACACCCCACAAGTAACACCCCATCCTCTTACTCCGGACCTTCCACCGAACCCTAAGCCATTAGCATTTCCACCGCCACAGCCACAAATTGTGCCTCAGCAGCTGTTGCGAGCAAAGACAGTCAAGTGCAATTGCAGGAGCCCTCTCGCCCATGCTCCTCCGCCAAATTCATTGCCAGTTACCTTTTCATTGCTTGCCCTCCCTGAGAACTCCTTGCCATTAGTCAACTCACCATCACAATTGCAATTTGCATCACAGAAATACTTGCAAATTGCACCCCATCAACTGCTACAAATGACAAACGGTGCCTTTCACCTAGTGGATATCCTTGTTAACAGCGAACATGTCCCCAACACCCCACCCAATCCTTTACAAAGAATATCCCACCCAGTTGTCCACAATCTCCCATCGACCTCATTATCAGCAGACTCTTCACTACCACAGTTGCTACCACAGTCCCAGCAGCAGTCGCAAACAATGGAATTCAAGTGCGCTTGCTGGATACCTCTCACCCAGTTCCCCCAGCCGAACCCAGCAACAACAGACCACCCATTATCAGCTCCTTCGCGGAACTCACTCCCAGCAATTCCACCATCACCACGGCTGCAGCTTGTGTCACAACAACAATTGCAAGAAGCAGCTCTTCCATCACCAGTTCTACCACAAAAATCCCCTTCAGTAGCTCTCCCATTGCCACAATCACAAATCACACTACAACAGCAATTACAGGGGTCTCTCGCCCACTATCCTCAGTCAAACCCATCAGCAGTAGCCCTTTCATTGACAATTCCCCATCCAACCACATCACTGGCGCTCCCACCAACCTCATTGTTGGTAATCTAACCAGTGCCACTGTTGCAAACGGCATCTAGACAGCCACTACAGGAAATACCCTCCCCACAATCATCTGCCACAACATTCTTCGGGTCAGAACTCCCAACACTCTCATCACCTCAACAACTAACCCCTTCTCTTTCTCACACTCCCTATCTCACTCCACCCCCAGAGCCTAGGAGCAACCCCTCCTACCCTCCACAGACCCACTCATACCTGGTACATCACCTACCAAATTATCAAGCTGCTCACCCACCCTCAGGAAAAATCCCAGGCAATCCAGCTCTTTCATCTGGAGCTGTACAAACAACGGCAACGGACCCAGTCTCTTCAATGGTTAGTACGTACATGCCAACCCACCTGCACTCACCACCGTGTTAACATATAAGAGTTACCCCAGTGATCGCCACACAACTTCTTGCCCAACTGCCTCATTTCAGTCAAGGATTCAGCCCAGGAGAGTGGAAGTGGGTCAAAACTCTGTGCTACTTTCCCTGGCAAGTGAACCAGAACCCTTGTCCCTAACGCAACGCCATCAGCCAACCGTGCCAAACCATAAAATAATCACTGACAACAAATCAGATTTTGCACTGTTTTTCCCCTCACATCCCCAACCTTCTGTTTCTCAGTCAACACCTAGGGGTATCAGCTCTCATCTAACATCCAAACAAACCTCAAGAGCACAGACCCTACCAAATCAACCAACCACACAGGACATAACCAGTAATCTAGCTCCTAGCAACATGCTGAGACCAATCTCCAACAGCACAACCCCAACCAACAAGAATGGGGGAACTTCAGCCAAGAAACTAGAAGCAATACAATCACCAGCCATTTCCCCTCAGAAAGACACAGACATGGATGACACCCCCATGCAGGATGTCACAACAACCCAGGCAACCACTATCACACCGGCCAACCTAGAGAAAAGGTTCACCTCACTCCCAAACTATAAAACAATGACACCTGAGGAAGTTTGAGACAAAGTCGCTAGGGATGATTGGTAATCGCAATGGCATCACCCTCAAATAATGCAAGAACTCCACTCAGACCCACCGACCCCAAATCCAATTGATGCCATACCATACAAATTTGACAGGGAGGATACCACTACCAACAACATCCTCAAAGAACTCAATGGCCTACACATCATGTCTGACATGAAACAACATGTGCTGCAAATAAAGAAGCAAGAAACATCAAGAATGCATCCAAAATTTGGCCCATTTACAGTACGCTGCTTGGATGCCAACAGTGACAAGTATGCAATCTTCAATCGCAAGGAAGACAGAGCGTACACATTCAAAGGGTGTGACTACAAACTGGAAACTACTGGGACAAACTTTGACTTGGAAGACACAGCAACCTAATCCGCAGTATGCCTCTTAGAAACCAATATACTTTTGGAAGAGGTATTGATGGCACAGAACAACTAAGTGCCCAAAGCCAGTGCAGAGAATGGCCCATTTTGTATACTAACATCAGGAAGGGACAATGGTGCAATCACTTTCCAGAACACAGCAGGCAACACCTGGAACTCCTCACTAACAACCGGACCGACTCCAGAACCAACTTGGCAGACAATTCCAAGGCGGACAATCGCCCACACCCATACAGGACATGACAACAGTTACAGCACACCACCCCACTATGCTCAACAGATTTGACATTCTACAACACCAGGATGACACCAGCCCTTCTAATCAAATGGATATTGATACTCCCCTTCATAACTCTGCCTGGAAAGATGATGACTCAGTTGATGATGCCACACACTCTGGAGACAAGAAGGCACCAACTCCAATGAACTTATCCAATGCCAACACAGCCAACTCTGACACAGAAGAAACCATATCTCACAGCTCACCAGCACAAACCAGCACAATAGACCCATCAAAAATCTTTGATGGTACCAACGGTCAATTCCTCTTAAATGTCAAAATCCAACTACAACCAGGAATGGAACATCTACAGGTCCTATTCGCTGAAAAAAAAGTACTCCTCTCCTATATCCAACAGGTTGACCCAAAAGCAAAATTTATGTCTAAAGCCCAGCAACCAGATGGCACCCCTTATCCATCTCTAAGATCCCCTGCAGATAAACACTGGCCCTCCAGTTACCTTGATGCTCAAAATTGGTACCAAACTTCTATGGGTTACCTCTTGCAACAAGAACCAATGACAGAACAGCAACTCTCATCACACTTAAATAGCAAGAAAAATCAAGAGAAACAAGAAGCTACAAAATCATTGAGAAAACAGGAAAATCAACCCAAGGATAAAGGACCAAGATCAATGTATGCAACTGTGAATCTCTACACAACCCTTCCCAAAATACCTAAACTAGTGGATGCTGTGAATGTTGACCTCAGGAAAAGCAATATCAAAGTATCACTAAAAGAGTTACAATGTTGGGAATCATCTCCAAAAAAGATGTTATGTGGAGTTAATAGCAAACTGTGTGCAATGGGAGTACGGAAACTCCTCCTTCACAAACTGAAAGAACTGGAGAAAAAGATGTGTCAACATGGTCGCCTGAACACTATAGAGTGGTATGATGAACCTCTTCCGGAACTGATTGTCAGCCTAAGGGGCATAAGGCCACTCAAATTACCTGCAGAAGAAGAGGATAGATCACGTTTAACCTTTGATACATTTCCATGGGAAAGCAAATCGGCATACCACCTGGAAGCTAGTGACAGCACGTGGTATAGACTAGAACCCCTGCTTGACTTGCTGGTAGAGATCAATATACTCTTGGACACATTTGGCCCATCGGCATATATTATGGACATCCCTGGACCCAAACCAACCATTGAGAAGATCCACTCGCACCATCAGATAGGCCATATCAAAGTGGGCTACAACCTAGCCATAACAATCCTGGAATGCAATGAGGTTCAAATGTTTGACTATGATGGCAAGGTGGCTATGGAGCCTATAGAAGAGACAGCAGCTGACAGCACAAAAACAACAATCAAGCCCAAACCACCATATGCCAAGATGAACCTCAGGAAGGAACTGCAAAGGGTACACATCAATGGAGAGCAACTCTTTCACACAGTGGTCATGACTTGCAAGGGCCTGGATACTAACATGTCGAGGATAGTGATATCTTATAATCCCCCAGACCCCAACAAAGCAGAGAAATATGACATCGCAAAACAAACTGTCTCCAACTTAGCATGTTTCATGCACCATTGGTGAATTGAGTGTGGCTAAAATGCAAGCACACAAACTTGTCTCATGCGCTCCTTCTATGTAGAAAAAGCAAGTCTAGCGGAATACTCTTCTTGGGACCCAGACACCAAAATGGCTTTGCATTTTGTTACAAAATTGGTTTCCTATCTCAAGGATAATGCACACTATGACCCTTTACCATCACCAGATAAGCAGAAACAAACCAGCAACAACCCCATTGTGGATATGAGCAATCAGATAAGGACAAGTTGTCTCAAACACCTCGGCCGTCAACCCAACAACCCAAAAGAAGTTGACAGCAATATCTGCAATATTTCCCCACACACCAGAGTTAGAAATACATCATGTGCATCAACAGTTAATTCAACCAACACTACAAACAAAATTCTTAAAACGAAAGACTTCACATTGCAATTAGCAGAATCGTGTGTCAAACAGGCACAACAGAGAACTTGATTGCCCAGCTACTGCAACAGATGGAAAAACTTAAACGGTCAAATAATACAGCTGAGTATTGAACTGAGCAGGGTGCCCCCCCCCCACTTCGTGGAAGCAGAGCCTCCCCCCTATCAATCCTGGAGGTACTGAGGCTCTGCAGCAACTATAAGCCTCAGGCGGCACCCATCCTTTTCGAGCACTGGAGGGAGTGAAAAGTCAAGTGCCCACAACCCTCTGGTGGTCTCCGGTAGTGTGGACCAACCGGAGCAACATGCAAACCTACCAGAGAGTTGTGGTCTAACTAATGGAAGAGAAAGGAAGGAAAGACCAAAGGAAAGACCAGACTCAGGGATAATGGGAAGAAAAGAAAGATCAGAAGGACACAACACAAAAACAAAACAAGTGGTCACACGTTTAGACAACAACACACCACGCAAGCCCAAGAGTCATAACAACACCAACAGAACAAGCAGAAGACAAGCCATATAGGATAGATGGCAATAGAGAAGAATAGCCGCGGAAACCAAAAACAAATACAGGAACTTTCAGGAAGGTGCATTGAAATTCAAGAAATGAATCACCCCCACCCATGAGGACCTGTCATGGTTTGCTCTACACAGTTCAATGGCACCAGACAATCCACACTATTATGAACCCAACGGAGGCTCCGTTGGCAGCAACCAACTGGCACTTGCACGAGATCAAGAAAACAGGGAGATGCAAGGAATGCTAGAGCTACTGGAAGATGGAGGGGTAGGCTACATGCAAGACAAGAAACACTATATGGCTGGGTGTGCATCATGTTCAAAAAATGGAACAGCTTAGGAGTGTGCACACAAAGCTGGAAATTTTACAGATTAAACTACCTTGTCAAATGCCTCAATATTGATATAGTGACAGGATGTGAATGCCAAACTGACTGGTCAATGGTGGACAATGACAACCAATTCCAAAGTCTACTTGCTCCTGGAAAAGCCAAAAAAGGCACAGCATCACATAACATTACAGAGCAGATACACTGAGACCAAACAGGTGGAACAGCAATCACTGGAGTGGGACAAATCTGCAATATCATCAAAGAAGTGGGCTCAGACAATACCGACTTTGACGATGGTCATGGATTTCTCTTAGTGGCGGCACTACCACCACATGCATAATTAGTGCATATCTTCCAAGGAGACCAAATTGAAACTCAAAAGGTAGAACAGTATGGGAGCAACAATCACACTACTTTGAAGGAAACAGAGATATGAGACACCCATTGACTATATTCATCGCAGACTTACTCAAACTTATCAGAACCTGGTCTCTTCTGGCAACCTTGTCATCCTAGCTATGGATGCTAATCAAGACATCTATTCAGGAAAACTTGCACAAGAACTAGCAGCACAACCTATCAACATGACATGCTTAATGCAACGGGAAATGAGGGAGAGGGTACCAAATTCTCACTTCAGCGAAAAAGGCAGATTATCAACAATCTTTGGCAGCCCAGGCATGGTCATAGGAAAGGGGATGTGCTACCCACACTGGTATGGAATTGGTGACCACAGAGTCATGGTCCTA
This sequence comes from Cyclotella cf. meneghiniana, assembly GCA_036940065.1. NCBI lineage: Eukaryota > Bacillariophyta > Thalassiosirophyceae > Thalassiosirales > Thalassiosiraceae > Cyclotella > Cyclotella cf. meneghiniana. The sequence continues at coordinate 10,231 of JALLPD010000300.1, forward strand.
GAGATTACAGCATTTAATGTCTTTGAGGGATCATGCCGGACCATCTCAACACCAACAGCAAGAATTCTAAGCTGCAGAACAAAAGAACACAGGGGAAAATATTGCAAGCGGCTACCGCAGTTGATTGAAGAGCACAGAATGGACAAATGCCTTCAGGAAATATGCTTACTGGATGGAGAACAGTATTCCCTGGCCCATAATAAATGGGACAATGAACATGAGACTATATGAGAAGTGCAGAACATCACTGCTCACACTACAAAGATGGATCCCTCGAGTTCAGTCCCACAGTTGGTCAATGGCTATGGAAGAGATCCATCCTGAATGGATCCTATGATGGCATGATGGTAAAGTGCCAGATGTACGTAACTTACTGAGAGCAGCAAAATGAATGCACATCAAAAACCCTCTCGAACTGAGTAAATAGGAGATAGAAGCAAAACTAGTAGCATGCATCAATGCAATATATGACCTACAACATAACACAACATTCCTGCATGAAAAACACGTCAAGTGGCGCTTAACACTAGCCTCCAAACAGGAAGATAAATCGGCAGTGCAGGAGATTAATAGGATCACAAGGAACAAAGCCAGGAAATGGAGACACCAAATCATCAACAGAGCAATGAAGGATCCAAAAGGAAGAGCAGTCTTGCAGGTGGACATTCCCACCCCAACAGGAACTCAAACACTAGATACCAAAGAGGAAGTAGAGCACCATGTACAACAAAACCTACAACAATGCTTCTCCTTAGATAAAAGAGCACCCCTAAACACAGGTCAACTACTAGAAGACTTCGGCACTCTAGGAGACACAGATGCAACCACACGGCTATTTCAAGGAACTTACAACTTTCCTCCAAATATTGATGAAGCCACAGCAGATTACTTAACACAGCAGCACGTATCAACAGGAGCTGTAACTGTTAAGGAATACATATCATTCTGGAGCACAGCCAAAGATGATATTTCATCCTCAAAAAGTGGACAACATATTGGACACTACAAAGCAATATCATCAGTTCTGGACCTAGTAGCACTACATCTAACCAGCATTAACCATGCCGCAACAAAGGGGTCTCCTTTATTGCATTGGAGTAACAGAGTCACTGTCCTTTTGGAAAAAGTTGCCGGAACCACAAGCATTGAGAAACTATGCACCATATGTCTCCTAGAGGCAGACTTCAACTGGTGGCTCAAGGTGATATTTGTACGACACATGATGCACCATATGAAAAGCAAAGGCAAGATACCACTGGAGCAAAGAGCATTCAAAGGCAAAACCACTACAAACACCACACTCATCAAACAACTCTACTTCAATCAGGCCAACATCCTACACAAAGACTGCGCCCTAGCAAGCATCAATGCAACTAACTGTTATGATGCAGTGAATCACACAGCAGCAAGCATTGCACTACATGTCGTGGGAGTGCAGAGAGAACTAATACAATGCTACCTGCGCTGCATACAACTCATAAGGTATTACTTGAGAACAGAATATGGCCTAGCCACTACTAGCTATGGCAGTTCCAATGATTCAGTATATATGGGGCTCACACAAGGCAGTGGCACCTCACCAGGGCTTTGGACTGCAGTCAGTATAGTCATTATTGGAGCCTATAAACTACGTGGCTTTGAAGCACATCTCATAGGAGGATGGTTACAAGAGTCAATCAGCCTAGCAGGACTACTAGATGTAGATGACACTGATTTACTGCATAATTGATCCAAGACACAAGATTGTCAAGAAACACTGGTTCCCTGGGTACAGCAGGCCACAACTCACTGGGCACACCTCCTTCAAGCCACCAGAGGAACCTTAAAACCAGTGAAATGTTATTGGTACCTTCTCCAGTACAGGTTTGAGAAGGGAGTAGCAAGCCTCACCCCCAAGAGACACCTACTACATAATCAACTAACAATTCCTCAACCAGATGGCAGCAAAGTAGAATTACCCTGAAAGATCAAGGGGAAGCCTCAGAAGTCCTAGGAGTACTAGTTAGTCCCAATGGAGATGGAGAACCAATGCTACAACACATTGTTGCCAAGGGCTATAAATGGTCATGGCTGGTGCTTAATAGCAAACTCCACATGAAGGATGCTTGATGTAGCTTCAAGACACAGGCCATCATGTCGGTCAGATATGGACTAGTGCCACTCATGGCATTGCAAACATCAATCAATCATACTTTCTCAAAATGGTATTATCATTGTCTTCCAGTGCTAGGAGTGAACAGGAACATCGGACATGAGTGAAAAACCCTACCCTTTTAATACCAAGGCCTTGGACTACCCAATCTATATCTCAAGAAACTTGCCAAATCCCTACAACTCCTCCAACACCACTGGAATTGTAGAATAGAACTTGGACAAGCACTCCGTTTAGCATTTGAATTAGTCCAAGTCAAGACAGGCCTGTCCGGCAACTTCCTCTTGAGAAACTATGACACATGCGGATGTCTTGCAACACACACCTGGTTCAAACAACTATGGGAGATGGTGCACCACTACTGAGAAGTCATCTTGTCGGACGACATTATAGTTCCAACAATATGAGAAAATGACAAAGTCCTAATGGAAGAGGCAGTTTGGATAATACCATGCCACCAGTGGGTCGCCTTCAACAGAGCACGGAATTACTTCCAAGTCTGCTTTCTCTCACATCTACTCACATGTGATGGATTGACTGTTCATCCAGCAGCCATAGATCCAACTCTTGCCAAATAGTGCCACAAAGGAATGCGACTTCCAAAAGAACAATCCACAAACTCTGATTTCGACCTCTGGACCCAAACCATTAGAAGGCTCACATCACCCACCCTAACATTCTCTCCTCCTCTAGGAAGATTTATCCGGCTGTGCCCAGAATACACCACATGGCAAACCAATACCAGCCATTCATACATAGTATAACGAGCCCCAGAGAAGACTTATGATATCTACTATCCAATCCAATGACGACCTCACACCAGAAGACACAACTACTTTGAGTACCATCACACCACAACCAAACAACCACCATGCAACTTGACAGCATCTGTGATCCTCCACAATGGATGCAAAATAGTTCTCCACTTGACCACCTCTCTTAAACAACACATACCTACCCCTAAAGAATCCTTCCTGTATAGATTACAAAAAGGATCCCAAAACATGATTTGGCGTAGTTGCAACTTTGATGAGGATGGGGAATGGGTAGTAAAGGCAACAGAGAACGGAACTCTTCTGATGGTGCATGATGGATCCTAAATGCCCCAAATCAACAAATCGGTATGCTCAGCAGGAATTGTGGTACTCTGCTCATAATAGGGCTGATGGGCACAATAAAACGTGTGAAAAGACAAACCCAACGACAGCATCCAATCACCGAGGAGAATTAATAGGAGCACTTATTGCCAGCCACATCCTGACCATAGCAAGTGAATCCTCATTCTCTGATCACCTATACTGCAACAACCTAAGGGTAATTCATCATGTCTTCCATCCAGGATCACCCATCAAGAACAAACAATCACAATCTGACATCCTTATTGTATTTACAATCAACTTGACCACATCCACCATCCCATGGAGTTACCACCACATATATAGTCACCTTGATGATAAAACAGAGTTCCACCACCTATCTCTACCAGAACAACTCAATGTGATGGCAGACAAATTAGCCAAAGAAGCTGTATTGGAAACAGTGTCTACAGGACAGTATTGCAAACCATCATTCCCCAAAGAAAGCATCCAAGTCCTCATCAATGGAGACAAAGCAACAACATCCATCAAATCTCACCTATACCAGCCATGGGGACAATCAATTGCAAGTGACCTCTTCCATCACAAAAACATCATACCCCAACAATACTTTGACTATGTTCACTGGGACGGACTGTGACTGACAATGACTTCTCTGCCACAGATGTACAAAGTCTGGGCGACAAAACATGCCACTGGCGCATGTGCCACAAACAGGTACCTCTCCATAATGGACCCACAAGTGGTAAATAGGTGCTCCTGCTGTGGCTGCTGCAATGAGTCCATACTACACATAGGATGCACCAACAAAGGAAGATGGTAATGTTCAACCAGACAGTAAGCAAGTTAGTCCAATAGATGACCTGGACCCAAGGTCACACAGAAATCATCTCTGCCGTCAAGTCATATCTGACCTACAGAGGACATGTTCACATGAAGTAGATATGCCAAGACACTTGTACTATGAAATGCTTTGTACAAGAAACTGATTACCTTGGATGGTGCAACTTCACTGATACCAGAATGTCAAAAACTCTTTTTGATATACAAGAAGAGTGGTTAAAACTCGTTGCTTCAAAGTGGTCAACCAACTCATGGACAAAACAGTTGTTGACAAGAGTCTTGAACATCACCCATCACCAATGGCTGTACAGAAACTCCAGAATATGCATCAGACAGGCAAAAGGCCTCTCCCATGCAGACCATGAAAGTATAATGCAAAAAGTCCAAAGACTAATCAGAACTGACCCAATGGACCTCTTACCCCAGAACCGTTCTTTACTCCACATGAACGTTGAAACTCTGGGAGCAGGCTCATCAACTGATAGACAGTATTGGATTGCTCAAATGAAATCAGCCCTCAAGGCGTAGAAACGATGGAGGAATAGTGATAATGTAGGTATAATGCAGAATGTCAATGTAGGAATTAGTAGTAGTTACCACGAGGTACCCACAGTTGGTCCGCCAAAGGACCGATGACGCCCGTTCAAGGGTATGAAGGAAATGTATAAGTTTTTGAATCCTGTATGATAGCTTACACCATTGCTCTGCTACTCATGGAAAAGTAAGACTTTTGTCCCTGCCATCAATGTTATTGTCTAGATATAGTTATAAGCATGTTTTACTAATGAACACTTATATTGTTGCTCTTGGCCTCATCCTCTCCACTGTTTGTAGCAAAAAACTCTTTGGGCTCATCATCTTCACCTTCCTTGTCTTCGTGGACTATAACATTGTCAACAACAGCATCAATCTCACCTTCATGTGCCTCACTTTCAGCAGTAGATTCATCTCAAAGCAAACCAGAGTGTGTCTGCCTCCATTATTGCCCTTTCAATTTGGATATAACTATGGATGCGATCTCTATCTTCTCTCTTGCAACCAGTGGGCTTCTTAATTCCATTACACAGCTTGTTAACCAGTGAGCAGCCAAATTAGATTGATCAAGTAAAATATCTCACCACTTGCTTCCTCTTAAAGCCCAGCAACATCGGCCCAGCCTTCTGCACTGGTTGGGAGTTGTTTTTCAATGATTGGGGTGTAATGGCAATTCTTGTGATTGGGAACACTTGCCATCGTCCCTTTGGTATGATATACATAATGGTACTTGTGGGCAGAGATGGGACCAAGGAATGTTTAAGTATTTAGAATCAATTTAGTATCATTCTAGAAATGATATAGAATTTTGAAATTTAGATCCGGACATGCTTGGAAGGGTTTTGGCAGTCAGCCATATTTGAGTATAGAATGACATAGACCAAGTTTTCATCACTGATGGAATTTTAATGCTTCAAATTATTCAAAAGCATGTATTAGATACCTTTCAAACAAGTCTCAAATATTAAGAACAAATGTTCCAGACAAAATCTCTAACAAGACCACCTGTATGCAGCATGACCAAGTTTTTTGCAAGAGCAAGACCAATGTATCTTTTAAAATCAGATAACAAGGTACATCTGTGTAGCATCCTCCTTGGATACACAATGATCAAGGCATCATTTGCAATTCATTTCCAATTTAAGCTAATCACATAAATTGAACATTGAAATCATCATCAACAAAATCTACTTAAATTTCTATCATTTTTGCCTTAGGTGATAGAATAAGACTTGCAATTCTTTGTACTACACGATCTCATTTTAAAAAATAAGGGGGTTAAAATGGCATCACATGACTCGGATTTCCGAGTTAAATTTTCTGATTGCCAGTGCATTATTGGGTCCCTCCAGAGTCATGTCACTATATTTGACCACTGGGAATCTTCCATGGGGATGTGGGCAACTAACCTGCCACTTAGGTACTATCGGCTATGTTATCTAATAACAAAGTTGCTTGCTTTTCAAACCTTTACATGCAACATGACCAACATACCATGATCAAAAATCCTGGTGTGTGTTTGGGCAGAGTTTTAGTGTATTTTTGTCTGTGCAGATCTTTTGAAGTAGTTATGCTGAAGACATGCTCATTTTGTATTTTTTGAACCTAATTGGATTACGAATCAAAAATTCAGGAAACAAGGCTTGACTACATAAAAAGAAGTTGAAGTTGATTTTTTGGCATCATTCTCAATTGGCACAGAGCAGGTAAATCTTTTTCATAGATTTAGTGTGTACATCTTCTACCATAAATTACAGTGCATTAGGCACATCGAATGTGCTGAGATTCTGTAACGTGACCCTATTGCACCATGTTGTTGTCAAAATAAAAAGAGTAACTTAAAAACAATAAAAAATATATCATAGATACTACCCTATTTCTTTCCTTTTATTATCCCCCCTTTTGTTTGTGCCAATTTATTTGGTGATAGGAGGCTATGTATCCTCCAGTCCACTCACTGACCACCTTTATGTTGCCCAAACCACGTCAAACCTCCTCACACTGTGCAACTGTGATCCCTGTATATACTACCAATGGAAGTGGGTTAGGATTTGAGAGGGGTGCCTACTGCTTGGATGGCATTTCTGATCCGGCCACTAAAAAGTAGTTGCTTTGGTGGCAGTCTGTGATGGCTGGGAGGCATGGGAGCAGCTGTCAGGAAAGCCGCATGTTCATCCAGTGCTGTTACTTGGCAAACTTGACATTTCATCAAACCTAAGCATAAATTATTGAAATTTACTTTTAACAATTATTTAATCGGTTTTTTGCCAATGTAAAAATAAATTACTTTACTTCTAAAAAATAAATGTGTTCTCCCTTCACGTAGAATAAACAAGCTGCAAGTTCATCCAGTACCATTTCTGATAGATGCAACAATCCACCAAAGCTGTGCACAAACTTTGCCAATAACAGCTCATTCCCACCCAGAGCAGTGTACATCACATAGGGGCGATTGTCAGTGACAATAATACTTACAATTGGAATAAGCCATTCCAGTGGTGGGAGGGAAGGAATATCATTCACAAGCAGAAAAAACTACTATGTAAATATGTAGGCCCACCAAAAAAGCAAGGTGTTGTGTGTGGTGAGTAAAATGCTAAGTTGCAAATTACTGTTTTTGGTTACTGTCCCAATTTACAGTAATCAGTAA
>JALLPD010000301.1:0-17550 GCA_036940065.1 Cyclotella cf. meneghiniana
AGCTGCAGCAACGTACGACCTCACTGTCACTGAATATGATATCCCATCAAACGACAAGTGTGAAAACGCCTCCTCAATATCTGCCAGCTCCGTATATTCTGGAACAACTGCAGGTTCCACTCCAGATTTTAATGCATTTGACAGGAAGTGTGGTGGCACAGAGGACAACCGCGGTGTTTGGTATTCCTTCACTGGCAATGGGAATCTGGCATATTTTACCTACACCCCAACGTATGACGATACCCAGCTTTCTCTCTTTGGTGGAACCTGTGACAACTTAAAGTGTGAAGGCAACTATGGCAGTGAAACTTCATTCAGTTTTGTTCCTGTAAGTGGAAAGCAGTACCGCTTGTTCTTAGCAGGGAGCTACTTCTATTCTGTTGGTGACTACAGTCGTCTATCCATGGAGCAATATGACCGACCTGCCAATGACGCGTGTATTGATGCTGTGAAAATGACAAGCTTTCCATACACAGTGAGTGGAAATATGAAGGGCGCTACACCAGATTTCAATAACGAAACAGTGCTGTGTGGTGAGGATCCGTCTTATTCTGGTGTATGGTATTCTTTTGTCGGGACTGGCAAAGAATTAAGCTTGGAACTCAAAACAGCTGGGACAGCTTCAGACTTTTGGGGTGAAATTGCTGTATTTCAAGGTGACGACTGCAAAGCATTAGCATGCAGCATTCAAGGAGAAAGTCAGGGAGAGAATGCAATAGTGACTGTCATCGTCCCTTCATCGGCAGGTACTCAGTACAAGGTTCTGATTGCAGCTTGGGAGCTGCCTACTTACGATGTCTCTTTCCAGTTTGCAGCATCGGAAGGGAGCCCTTGATTATGTTTTACAATATGATCAGTCTTTGGCTGAGTGGAGACGGCAATTCTTCTGCTCTCTGTTATGGCTGTTTAATTCATAAATGTCATCGATCTCTAATTGATCTAGAATGAACTGTTAGTCATCTGAATTTTAAAGCAGTGAGTGCCAGTTACTTTTATGCATCGAATATAGTTACAAATATGGCCTCCTTCCTTGTGCAGTATCGACACTTTCATTCATATTAGCATGGCTCCATTCTACCTGCTAAATTTTTCAGTGCAATCTACCAGCTTTTTCAACTTTTGCTTCAACTCATTCTTGTCATTCTTCAGCCTCTCATTTTCCTTCTCCATCAGCAATGATGACTTCCCCAACTGCTTCATGGCAGCGCCGCTCACCTCTAACTTCTTTTCCAAATCCTGAACTTGCCTCTTCAGCTTCTCTTCAATGCTGTTGCAGCTTGCAATGCTGCTTCCGGAGCCTTGGAGCCTTGATTCATAATCGGACACTACTTTTGAGATGTGCTCTTCTAGTTGACCCACATGGGTCTCAAGGTGTCTTTCCTTCGATCGCGATATTTCGAGTTCTTGGCGAAGTTTAGCGAATTCTCCACGGCGTTTGATCTCAGACATGTTCTTTTCATCGAGGCTGGCTTTAAGTTCCTTAATGGATGACTCGAGCTTGCGGTTTTTGGTTTGGAGCTTTTCCATTTCTTGTTCGAACCTTTTCTCGATCGCCTCTTCAAATCGTCGGTCTTGATCGGCGTGTTTTTCTTCCAAAAGACGAAGTTTGATTTTGTATGATTCAGCCACCTCACTTTGTGACTCTTCAATTATAGATGCCTGTTCCTTTTTCAGTCGACTGAGTGCTTCCTTAACAGTTTTGAGCTCTTCCTCTTGGCAGTCAACAGTGTCTGCAAGACTGGCATTCTTGTTCCTTAGCATCTTGACCTCGTCTTCCAAATCATTCATAGCATTCAACTCCTCTTCGTGATCATGCTTTATCGTCGAGATTTCTCGTTGTGCCTCCTCCAACTCATAATACGCCGCCTCCAACTTCTTCTTCAATCCCTTCTTGATATCTTCCGCCTTCTCCAATGCGCTCTCCAACTCAGTCCTCTTGGCACGCGACTTCTCCATCTCAGTATCTATTGTTCGCATCTCTGACTTCACCCTCTCGTATTCAGTCCTCTCGTTCTCAAGGAAGGCCAATTTATCTTCCATCATACGGATCTTGTCTTGCAATTCCTCCGTCACCCTTTTGTGCTTTGCCTCGGCTGTCTCATAGTCAGACAGTTTATCTTCGAGCTCCAGCTTAGCTCGTTCCACCTGAGAAACGGGCAAGCAAATTTTAGTAAGGATGAGAGTTCACCCAAGCCAAATGGATGCAACGGGCTCTAATGAATGCAGTGATTACCTTGATCAATTCCTTCTGCACGCTCTCCAACTCATCACTAACCCTCTCAACTCTGCCCTCATACTCCTTCCCCATGCGTGCTCTCTCCTTTTCACTCTCCTCCAACATTTCCAAACTCTTAGACAACTCATTCTCAACTTTCTCAGCGTTTGCCAACTTGTTTGAGCTGTCTTGCCATTTCTCGTTGAGCATTCTCATATGTTCTTGAAGAGAGGTTTCAGTACCAGCGTTTTGTTGATGCAGTGCACGCAGATCTATTTTTAATGCTTTGACTGTAGCATTGTACCTCTCGCGCTCTCTCTGCAAGGAATCCGCCTTCGAGGTTACGGCCGCAAGCTCTTCCTTCATCCCCTCCAGCTTTTTCAACTCGGAATGCTTCTCCTCCAATTGAGAAGATACCTCTCCAAACTCAACCTTGAGCGCCTGATACTTTTGCTGCGAAACCTTGAGCTCCTCGATCTCCGCTTGGCAATTCTCGATGATGGCATTCATATTATCACGTTGTTTAGCCAAAGCTTCGGTGTATCGCTGTTCCAACTCACGTTCTTCTTCGATTGTTTCCACCTTTTTGAGTAATTCTTTGTAGTCGCGAGATAGTGCGTTCTTACCAGCCTCCATCTCCTCAAAGTCTCTATTCACTCGATTCAACTCGGAATGCACCCGCCCATTCTCCTTGGACATACGTTCCATCTCTAACTTGAGATCCTTCATCTCCTCTTGAATGTCATGTATGGATCGTTTCAACTTGTCATTTTCATCTAGCAAATCATCCACCTCATCTTTCAACCCCGAGACTTCCTTTTCATAATTGACGTTGTCTGACACAGCGGCCTGACACCTGGAATTCATTTCACTCAACTCATGCTTCGCCCGATCCATCTCTTCTTCCAAGGTTTCATAACAAACTTTGATCTTTTCATTCTCCTCCAACAATATCTGTATCTCATCTCGCAATCGCTCCCTCTCCTCCTCCTGCTTACTTTTAAGATTCTCCAAATGGTCCTCATACATCCCCCTCAATCTCTCCAAATCCTCCTCCTTTGCCTTCTTGACCTCCTCCACCCTCTCCTTCGTCCGTTCCCTCTCCTCTTCCAACCTCGACTTATACTCTGCCGTAACCTCTCCCAACCTCGTCTCCATATCAACCTTGGCATCGCTCGCATTCTCCAATTCTTGCAACAACGCCCGCTTCGTCCCCTCCGCCTCCTCGCGCAATCTTGCAAATGCATTCTCCCATTCCGACTTCATCTCCATCATGTCCTCCTTGAAGGTTTCGACCAATTTGCTCCTTTGTTCGAGCGCCTCATCGGTATACTTTTTATGCAGACGGTCGATTTCATCGTCCTTCGCGCGTGAGAGTTGGGCCATTTCCTCCCGCAATTGAGATTCGAGGGAGCATTTTTCGGAGATGGCGGCGTCCAGCGCTTCTTCTAAATGGAGACGCGTCGCCTCGTTCTTTTTGAGTTGTTCTTTCATTCCCATGATTTCGTATTTGGAGGCATGGTCGGAGGAGGCGGAGGAAGATGTGGCGGCGTGATAGGCGTCATTGTTGTAGCCGCCTCCGCCGCCGCCGCTGTGACTGCGCGTGATGCCGTGAGCATGATGAGGAGAGGAGGAATACCTCGTGGGAGGCGGAGGAGGAGGTCCATCGTCGTAGTGGTGCGACATGGCTTTCGAGACACCGCGAGAAGGAGGAGGCGTCTCGCCTCTCATTCTGGAAACATATTCTCGCGCCGAGCCGATAAAATCTCCATCGTCGTAATCGCCGTGTCTCGCAGTATTATTGAACGAGGCAGAATCAGATCGGTAGAACGAGGAACGCGGTTCATCGGGATTGCGATCTTCGTCGAAGCTACTGGCTGCTCGTGAGCTGGTGAATCCGCCGTAGTCCTTCGTGCGTGGACGAGGCGGAGTGGCCATTCCCATGGCCTTGTTGTATTTGCCGAAGGAGGATTTGTTGGGCGTGGACCATTGCGAGGAGGATTCGATGGTTTCGCGATCGGGAATGAACGAGCGGGAGCGGCTCAGCGGACGGGCAGCCATTGCGGTGATTGTTGGCGATGGATAGAGATTAAGACGGGCTTCGGATGGCTGAATGATTTACGTTTTGGGGACTGCTCGTCGTCAGCAATGCATTGACATGGTTGTCCGTCAAATATTACACAAGAGGCGCTCTTGGGGTCGATACAGACTTCGAACTTAGAAGAGGGTGGATGTCAAATGTCGACCTCCCTCCTTCATGTTGCCATGCTCGCTCTTTGAATTTCTTCGCGACAATTTTGTCCACTTAACTTAAGAATTGATACACAAAAATAGGTTATTGTATCATGTCAAAAAGAAAAGATTGGAAGCAATCACGATGAAAAAGTGCTCGCAAAAATTCTATTACAGTCAACGAAAAAGTTTGGTATGGTACAGAATGCGAATTGGATGCATTCTAATTTATCACAGCCATTTCCCGCTGGCATCGCAAACTCGACTTTATGAATGATATCTGATTTGAAGAACAGTATTGTATTTTGGGCGAGGAGGGCGATGGATGCTAGATAAGGGAATAATTATGGCCACTTTTTACTTGACGTTCCTTAATTTGAGTATGATACATTTTTCTGTTCTCTGAGTTGTGCATGATGTTTTGTGCGTTGATTATAGGTTGATTATGCATGTATAAACTCTTGCTAGAGATAGACTAATCGTTAGGTTTGCTTATGAGCGGCCTCAACGCATGCGGTAGAAAGCAGCATGCACCACACCCCAATCTTCACGAGACACCATCCGCTCGGTTCACCCTCAACAAGCTTCCCACTAACGACCCGTAACACCATCCCTCCAATCCAACCATGGTACTCTCCCCCATCAACGAAATCCCCCCTCTCCATATACAAACTCGTTTCACGCCCAACTCGTCGCGGCATCATCGCAAAGCGGGAAAACAACCGCACGACACAAACCACGATGCCCACGTTCCAACGGACGACCGCCCGACCATGCCGCATCCATTCTCCACGCGAAACGTCGCCAATGCCTCGGGGCCTCTCTCCACCACCTCCATCGTCTTTAGCATGAATGGCGGGAGCAAGAACCGCGGCGGCAGTCCGCGGGAAGGTGAATCCGGCAGGCGGAATCACTTCTTCGCCACGCCAATGGCACGACAAAATGGTTTCAATGATATTTTTCGTAAATGGGAGGATGGATCGGTGAAGAGCCAGGGCAGTGGGGGGAGCGTTAGTAGCAGGAGGAGTCAGGCGAGCAAAAACTCTCGCAAAAGTCAAGGCACTGTACAAGGAATGAACGAGGAGAGAGGATACAGGAATCATCATTCCTTGCATAGGAGGATTCAGTCAGAATCAACAATACCGAGAATGGACGATTGGGTGATGAACAAGTTGGACAAGTACGAAAAGTTCAAGAATGAGGTGAAAAAGATCGAATTGTCACCACCCAAAAAGCAAGAAAAGGCAATTTCTCCCCAGGAGAAGAAGAAAGACGCGGAGAAGAAACCACCGAAGAAAGAGCTTTACGAAAGAATTGAGCAATGGCAGCACAAGAGGCGAAGTCTCCAACAAGTCCGAGAAGAAGCAGAACCTGAAAAACAGCAGAAGCAGCAGCAACACCACCACCAACAACAACAACAACAACGGGATGATGTAGCGGATTCTCGTCCTTCTTTTCTATCCCCCAACAATCGCCACCGCGACAAGGAAGCACGGGAACCGCCGAGACAGGCGCCGACGCATCACGACGAGACGGACGACTACGAACGAACCATGCAATACTATCGCACCATGGGTCTGAACGAAACACTACAAACACAAATCAAGATCAAATCCCATGAAATATCCACGTTGCATCGAAAACTGGAGGATATGGAACAGTGGTATCAATCTCACGTGGAGGAGATGGAGCAGAAACATCGAGAGGAGGTGCGTGTCTTGAGAATCCAGTATGAGAAGGAAGAGAACCATGCGGTACAAAGGTTGGAGAATCAGTTGAATAGTGTTCGATTGGAGGGAGAGAAGAGAGAAAAAGAATGGATGGAAAGTAAGGCGAGGATGGAGAAGGAGATTCTTTTGTTGACGGGGGAGAACCGCAGTTACATGGTGGAAGTGAGGGACTTACAAACGAGGAAAGAGTTGGTGGAAAAGAAGAACGAAAGTTTGGAAAAGGAAGTTCAATCGATACAAAATGTTAGAGAGGAGAACCGGCGATTGACAGAAGAGGTGACAGGTTACAAGGTTGAAATGAATAAGGTCAAAGAAGAGAAGGAGAAGGCGGAGGGATACTGCGAGTCATTGGAAAAGGATTTGAAGTATCAAAAGAGCGAGAGACAGAAGATGGAAAGTCTTCACCAGAGTAGGATATCCAGTTTGATTGATGAGCGTCAGAGAGAGAAGGAGCTACATCAAGCCATGATTGCTAACTTGATGAAAGAACATGAAAAGGAGAAAGAGAGGGCCTTTCACGAGGCGAACCAAGAGCTCCAGAGAGAGAAGGCGGCTCATCAGGCCACGGTGGCCAATTTGATGAAAGAGCACGAGAAGGAGAAAGAGCGGGCTTTTCACGAAGCGGATGAGTGGAAGATGCGACTCCACGAAGAACGCGAAAAGGAGAAAGAACAGTCTTTTCATGAAGCGAATGAATGGAAGATGCGTGTACAATCGATAAAGCGCGAGTTAGAGGAAGAAATGACACGGAACGCCGCCATGGCTAAAGAGAAGAATGCCATGGCAGACATGATGGAAGGTTATGTATCAAAAATGGAAGAAATGCACCACCACATTCGTGAATTGAAGAACGACAAGAGAGAACTAATGGATATAAACAACGAGTTGGAAGCAAAAAACACACGTCTCAGCGTGTTGACCAAAGAAAAGGATGCACTGGAAAGCGTGTTGGAGGGGTATGGAGCTCGGATGGCTGCGTTGCAAAAGAGGAATGATGAGTTGGAGAGAGAGACAATGCTGTTAAAAGAGGAATTGATAGATGTTTTGGAGGTGGCGAGTCGTTATCAAGAATGATTTTTGATGCAGGTATGATGTTGGCATAGGAGCTGTATAGTTTGACTCTGTTTCTATGCAATAGTATAGTAGGCCTTGCAAAAAATAGAGAGAATCATCCCCTTAACTGGGGGAGTTTTTTCTTGATCATGTAATGTTGACTTTAATATTATCACATATAAAGATATGAATACGAATATTCCTAGTCAATGTTCCAGTTCCAGTGCCACGAACTGATAAGTAACATCGTAAGTAGGCAGCCCCCAAGCCGCAACCAGAACCTTGTACTGAATACCTGCTGATGAAGGGATTATTGCAGTTACAATTGCATTCTCTTCCTGACTTTCTTCTTGGATGATGCATGCAAATGCTCCGCAGTCACCTTGAAATACAGCGATTTCACCCCAGAAGTCGGAAGCTGCCCCAGCTGTTTTGAGTTCCAAACTTAACTCTTTGCCAGTCCCAACAAAAGAATACCATACACCAGAATATAAAGGATCCTCACCACACAGCACTGTTTCGTTATTGAAATCTGGTGTGGCGCCCTTCATGTTTTCACTCACTTTGTATGGAAAGCTTGTCATTTTCACAGCGTTGACACATGCATCATTGACAGGTCTTTCATATTGCTCCATGGATAGACTGTAGTCACCAACAGCATCGAAGGAGTTCCCCGCAATGTACAGGTAATAATGCCTCCCTCGAACAGGAACAAAACTGAATGAAGTTTCACTGCCATAATCATCTTCACAAAATAAGTTATCACAGGTTCCACCAAAGAGAGAAAGCTGGGCATCACCGTAATAATATGTTGGGGTAAAAGAAAAATAAGTAAGATTTCCATTGCCAGTGAAGGAATACCAAACACCACGGCTGTTCTGTGTGCATCCACACTGTTCGTTTAACGAATCGAAATCTGGAGTAGAACCTGCAGTTGTTCCAGGGTATAGTAATCTAGTGGATATTAAACTGGCATTTTCACACTTGTTGTTTGATGGGATATCATATTCAGAAACAGTGAGGTCGTATGTGTCTGAAGCATCAAAATTTTCTCCTGAGAGCCAAACAAAATATGTCTGCCCCTCATCAGCAATGAATTCATCTTCTGCCAACTCGTTGCCGCCACCATAATAGTTAGCTGCACCCTCAACTATGTCATAACAGGATAGGCTTTCACATGATCCAGTGAATATTGCCAACTCACTGTTTCCCATTCCAACCGAGTAGAGTTGGTATTCAATTCTTACCACAGCACCATGACCAGAGATACGATACCAAACTCCTCGAGTGTACCAGTCCACCTCGCATGTATCAATGCTTGAATCATCAAAGTCAGGTGTTGCTCCAAGCGTCGAAAGGCCCTTCTCTACAAAGGGGGTTGACGGAGAAACGGTGACCTCAGTTGCTTGTGAGCACATGTCATTAGATGGCACCTCATACTCGGTAACTTTGAACTCAAATTCACTTGCGGTGCCAAAATCTTCTCCATAAATTAAAAAGGAATAAGTCTCACCCTCTTCTGCATAAAACTCATAAGGTGCCATGTCATTGTAAGAATCAGAATAATCATCAGCAGCACCTTCAGAGTTGTCATGACACACAAGATCTCCACAAGTCCCAGTAAAAATGGATAGCTCACTATTCCCAAGTCCTATCGAATACATGTGATATTCTAATCTCACATTTGTTCCTTTCCCAACCAATTGGTACCACAATCCACGAGTGTACCAATCCATGCCAGCACAACCATGAATGCCAACATTGATATCGTCGAAGTCGGGTGTTGCGCCCGTTGTATCCCCCTTAAATATTATGGGTACTTGAGGAACTGTGACGATCACTGTTGCATTTTCACATACATCATTACTAGGAATCTCATGCTCAGTGACTCTGAATTCATATCCGCCAGCAGTGTCACCATTTTCACCTGACAAGAGAAAAAGATACGATTCTCCTACCTCTGAGAGGAATTCGTAAATTGCAAAGTCATTGTTACCACCATAATAATAATCAGCGGCACCTGTAACACTGGTTACACAACTCAAACTGCCTGCAGCACATGATCCAGTGAAGATTGATAGGACACTGTCACCAATTCCTTGAAGTTTTAGCTCATACTCAAGGTGTACAATCCGTCTCCTGTCACTTTCAAAAGAATACCAGACTCCTTTTGATTCAAGGGTTGTTCCGCACAGTTGCTCGAGCTCAGAAGTGAAGTCTGGAGTTGCTGTGAGTGTGGTCCCTGCACGTTTATCAGGAAGATCTTTGAGGGATGTAGCATTTTTACACCTGTCATTGCCTGACTCATGCACTGGAAAAGGCATCTGAGTTGTGCAATTGAATAGCATGAGGTATTATTGCCAACATCCAACAGCATTCCAGCATGGTTGTCTTACCTTTGTTGTGAGTACATTAGTTGCTGTTGATGATACACCAACAGGTTCTAGGGTAGTTGATGCCACATCAGTCATATCCGTGGTTGTTGTTGAAGCTGGTGTAGTCATTGAAGAAAGAGTTGTGGTTGTAGCCCAGGAGACATCATCAGCTGTATTTGTAGTGGTCATGTCTAGATTAGTTGTAAGCATAGCCAATGTGGAGAAAGATGATGTTGTAGTAACCAAAGGTGTTGCTGATTTGCTTGATGATATCACCGTCTTAAGTGAAATGTGAGATCAAAAAGAGAGAAAAACGATCGCTGAAAGAAATCACAGAAGAGGCTCTCCGTACAATAAAAACCAACAGTACAGCTCACTGTCGCTATCCCACCCTGTGATGTGTTCAAGAGTCATGATGAATTACAAATGAAGCATGAACACGAATCAATAAGCTATGCATGACATCCTACCTCATCTGGTTCTGTATTCACTTCTTCCATTGGGCAAAATGCTTGATATTTAGCGCACAGTTGCAAGTTCTTCATGTTGGTCATTTGACAATTAGTCATCACATATTCACCACTCCATACATTGGTAAATATTCCTGTAAGGGATAATACAAGACCAGCAGACCCAGGGTCTGTAATGTTGGCAGCAGAACAGCATTTAGCAGTGATGCAGTACCACTCGCAAGCATCTTGCGTTGATCCAGCAAATGTTTTTGCCACACTGTGGGACACAGAGCTTGTGGCCTTGATTTGAGCTACGTGACCTCGCAACCGGTTTACAGAAGATGAAATACTCGATGATATCACTGTAGATCGGTTATAGGATGCCGGTGATCTCTGGGGGAAGGCTTTGGCCTTCATCTCTGTGCACTTAACAATCGTTTCGTCTGTCACCTCCTTCAGAACTCCGGATGTGCCGTTGATCCACGGATCATATATCACGTCACAATAAGGTCTATACAATGAACACCCAATGTTGTCGAAGCAAGTTTCTCCGTTGAAGCCAGGATAACAGCAGGCAGAAGGGTGGCATGCTGTCAAGCACGCATCAAGGGATCCGGGGAGATTGGATGCAGAACATCGACCTTCAATATCAGAAGGTGGAGTTTCTATGACAGCAAAGGATGAACTAGTTTGCATTGTGGTTGTGAAGTAGGGAGCAGAACTTGAGAAAGATGAATAGTCATCAAAATACTCATCGAGACACTCATTAATCATTGATGCATTAAACCCCGGAGAAGCCGATATCTGGTTTAAGAATGAAATGATGCCGTGTGTGTTATGAGAGTTCGAACTCACACTAGAAAGCTAATCTGTGCCAAAAAATCTTACCACATCAGTGATAACTTCATATTGTATTGTTGAACTGTTGAACTAGTTGGAAGCGAATTTGTCAATAACGGAAAAGGTGGAATTCAGCGTAAGATTGGAGATTATTGTAAAGGCAACAGAAACACACAGACAAATATAACTACGAGACAAACTCACCGTAGTATTTGCTGCTGCCAATTCCTTAAGACATGCTGGGGGGGTCGGTCCCTTCGGATAGCATGCAAGATTACATGCACATGAAATAAATTTAGAATGTGACATTCAAGTGACATCCCTCGGAAGACAGCATCTTACCATATCTATTTCTGTGCCATTTTTGTTTTTGATGTTGAAATGATTTGTGATATTATTGTAGAAAACGGTGTAGGACAGCCTGTGGTTATCATTTTTTGTTTGAGAGTTGCCCGTGGAATCCGTGATAGTATTTGACGTGATATTATTGAGTATAGGTTCTTTCGTCCCTAAAACAATTCCAGTAGCGATAACACTACATCCAACAAGTATTACAATCATTATCACAGCTGGGAAATGCCTCTTGCGACTTGGCTTGACCACTGATTTATACACATTGTTGATAAAAACATGAGGCGCTTTGGTCTCGTTGTTAGATGGCGCCATTAGTTCAGCATCATATACCTCTGGGTCATTTACAACCACAGCATCAGCGACAATTTCAAATCGATCATCAATGGGATGTTCCATGACCTCGCTTGAAGCGCTTGGATGGAAAGAACGAGAACTTAAATCTGCTGTCGTTGAGTGCGTTATTGATTCTGAAGTCGACAAAGACTGCGCTCCCGCACCATGATGTACAGCATCACTTGGATGCTGGTTTCGACTACTAGAACTGGGCCTTTGGTGATTCGGCAGAGAGCTGAAGAGTTCATCATAAAGTCGAAGGGGCATTTCGAGATGCGAATGACGAAAATAGCTATTATCATCTCTTTCAGTGACGATTGTTTGATTACGGGCAGGAGATGCCGTATTGCACAGTTTGGCCTTCATTGATGACCTGCTTGATATAGAGTCATCGGAGACAAAGCCAGCTGGCACGGGTGCCCTGCTGAGAGAACAATCTTCTATTGGACAAATCATCATACTGGGAAGCTTTTGTTTTGCACATGATGCTTCAGAAATCGATCTATCAAAAAATGTTGGTGGTTCAGGTGATAAGTCTTCATTGGAAGTAGCAGGTGGAAGCCCATCACCTTTCCCTGCTTTTCCTTTTATTGTATTCTGATTTGTTGAAAGTGAGCGTTCATCATCTGCATCGTTGTTTATGATTTCAATGTTTAGCTCTTTTAATGGGATTGTAAGACCTTTGCTAAGGTTCGGAGTTAGATTATTCATGTCCTTGCGTTGGTTACGAACGTTGAGGTCACAGTATGTGCTCTCATATTCTGTTGAGGATCTGGTGGATTGAGTGGGTTCCGAGCCATTCGAAAGAGAAAGAGTTGTATCTTTCGTTAAGGTTGGATCTCTTTGTTTATTCGTTTTCTCGGTTACAAATGTGATAACCTTTTTCTCGTTCAGAAAGTTTTGGAACACTTTCAATATTTCTGAAGACATGCCCGGGAAGATGATATTTGTAATGTATTACCTAGTCAAACAAATTGCAGCATGTTACATCAAGATGAAGCGTACAGACATAAATTTCTTACCTGAAGTGGCCATGTTCCGAACATCAACGCCATTAACACAAATGATGTAGTCCCCTTGAAAGACCTTCCCCACAAGTGGACTGGTCGGAGAGACAGAAGTTACAACTGTACTGCTTACATCTGATGAAAAATCCGTCAAATGAACCCCAATTCCTCCTGGTGGTATAGTGACATTTTTTATTTCGGTAGACATTCCGTTCTTGTTAATCAACAGCGGGTCTGATAGCATTTTTTGTGGAAAGTTTTTATTCTTTGAACACGAGAACAACCAGTAAACGAGTCTGTCCAGAGTTATGCACCTCCGGGGGTTCGGGTTAGAAACCACAAATCCCACTCGCCCGGGGTGGGCTACTACTACCTGCGTCTGCAGACCTGTCGTGAATGGTGTATCATATTGCACAGGTTTAGTATTGTATCAAGAGAGACATGAGATGAATTTTGGGTTCGGGTTAGGTTTAGATTAGGTTCGGTTTGTCTAGGATGACTTGAGAACTAACTGGATAATACAAATAGCAACGTGAGTATTCATATACTGTAATGTCACATCTATCACTTCGCGGAGATAAAGAAATTCCTATATTGCTGCGCCCTCCGCTTGCCACACAGCGAAGCTCACTAGCTTTTACAAGATGCTTCTGTTTTTGTTGATTGCAGATGATGGTGGCATCTCTCAACTTAGCAGTCCTCATTGCATTCCCGACCATCACGTGATACTCTTCCTCGTCATCTCCCATTTCTAAAATGACTTGACAACCACAGTGTGCCTTTCCCAGCCATGCTTCCCGCAATTCCAGCAGCGTCCACAATTACCAAGTTAGGCACAACCTTGCGATTCACCTTCATTAATCCCGCTGCGTATATTTCTACATTCGGTCCGACTTGGCGCAGATTTACATTAACCCGAAGGATATTGAATGGTCGCATGATTGTTGACTTTATGTCGTCATTTCTGTCGGACTCCAGCAATTGCACAAATGCATTGTAATCCCCATCGCCTATTTTATCCACGCGAATCACTTGGGTGTACCGCATTTCACCAGTGCTTCCACCCAAAATTAATTGTGGTTTTAGCACCATATCTTGTCTGTACCATCCGGATCCTCTGGATCTCATTTTGGTTATTTTTATGTCACGAACTTTGTCTGCATTCCACTTCTTTTGATTTTCTCCGTCCAAATATGCCGCTAGAACATCTTTGGGGGTGCATCGGTACGCTTTCTGACGAGATTCGGCTAATACCCAATCGTCACCCAGTCGTGTGGAGGCATAGTATCCTTCTCTTCCATCACGACCGCAGTAATGTTTAAATGAGGTACTGGATCGAACGGACACGAGGGCGTGATCAATAGTGGGAGCAGAGTGGAAACGATCAAAAGTGAATTCAGACGCACGACCGTATCGAATCGGTGATAATTCTTTTGAGTGGTAGTGTGAGCGGTGTGCGGAATGGGTGATGGAGAGGAAAGTGCGTTGCTGTTTTGTAAGAAAATTGAATAATTTGTTTGCACACGAGACAGATGTTAACAGACAGATGATGGTTATCATGAGGGTAAACGATGTGTATTCCCTATGCCGTTTTCGATGAGACATGGCGATTGTGTTGTGATTTAAAGTTTGGGATGTGATTTGTCAGATCTGTTATTTGTTTAGCTGTTGGCCTCTATTTCGTGGGTGTGATTTCCTGTATTGGTCTGGTGCTTGCTTTTGTTGAGTTTTAAGCATGGCCAGATTCGAGAATGATCTTTAGCCCGTGAAATGATAATTCGGAATATAGCAATGAGAATATTCAACAGACAAATGAGTGGAGAAGTGATTCATCCGATCACGCACGCAACAGAGTCATGAGCTAACATCTCGCATTATGTCAGTAATAGCACAACAAATAATGAGGAAACAGAGCACCAATGTAGCCGACAATAATCATCCATTCGACGCATTTCATCAATTCAAAGAAATGAATCGTCCATCGATGGTATATCTGTGCCGTGCTATCTTTTCAGCATCGTCGAGTAATTGTCTATCGGTTCCCTACGCCTACAATGTAAGACGAGTTTTACTCCCGCGCTCCCCGCTTCACATGCATTCAATATCACTCATTCTGCCTCACAAATCATTGTTGACAAGACGAAAGATAAGCAGCGCTCGATAATCGTTTCCGCCGCGATCGGTTGAGCCACTTCACGAACTAAACAAACGACCGTTTTTAGCGATCACGCGCAGGAAACGAAGGGAACGTCATTCGACCAGACCCAAACAACATTCAACACGCTCAGATGAAAATCACACCATGACGTCTCGTTCACACTGCATTCACCGCACATAGTTCATTTGGTTGAAGTTTTTGACGCGAGAAATAACTACCGTTTAAATCGGTGAGATAGTCCCATGATATATGTCCTCGATTTTGGCGATGTGTGACGATCTAACTGAGTTTTGGCGACGAATAAAGCAAGTAAAAAATAAAAAAAATGCAGACCATAGATAGTGCAACATTATTGTCCTTTTTAATATTATGCCCCCTCCAGTTTATTTTGGTAGTAGGAGGCTCTCAATTCTCCTGCCCACTCACCGCCCACTTTCATGTCATGCAAACCGTGGCAAACCTACCCTCCAGTCAAAACTGTCTCCAAGTGGCCAATGCAAAGGTCCAAAGCTGCTGAGCTTCAAGAATCTGGTCAGCTGAGGATTATTCAACACAAACCTCAGTTGGTCTTGGAGATAGCGATATAGTTATAGTCGAAAACCAATTACTAGGATAATAGTAGTGGATTAATCCCAGTATCATTATAAGACATGTACCTCTCATGCCTGATCTTTGGAACCATCAGTAGATGATATGCAATTAGCAGGAGAGTGACAAACTCACAGGGGGATGGTACACATGGAGGGATTCTGGTGTAGTTTACTGGAGCTAAACAGTGGTTACTATTGTATTCCATTTGGGTTGTTTACGCACTAATAACACTTGTCAGAATTCTCACCGCTGCCAGAGCATTTTATGTTCTTGCATTACCTGAGTTTGCCTTCTGAGTAAGTGGGAACCTCAGCATTGTTATGTTGGCGGGTTCTTAAACTGACTGGTTATATTTAGGGACTCATCTCGAATTTTTCTAGGATTAAAAACTTTTGTATTTCCTTGGTTGACCACATACTGTTCGCACTACTATGCAACTACTTCATTAATCTCCCCTGATTCTGAAGGCCTCCAACTAGGGTGCAAGCAAATTGTTAACGGCCTGATTACATGTGTAATACTACTAGGTTGCCTGGCTGAAGCACTATCTTGAAAACCTCTCACAGCACGAGGGCTTCTATGCCAACTGTGTCCCATGGTGCTGTGGAAGTGGTGATAAGGGTGGCACATAAGTGATCAACCTGATCAAGCATCAGCACATGTCCGGGTGGACCCTGGAGCTGGAGTGTTTGATCTAAGGTACGGCAAGGAACTTCCCTGGAAGATGGATTGTGAGAAACTTTGAAGGCTTAGAAATCATGCTGCAAAGCATGTGCTCAAGGCCAACAGCAGACTCATTGCCAAACCGCTCTGGCAAAATAACTACTACTATTCCAAAGGGCATAACACTGGGAACCACCTGAAGTGCATCCTCAGAGATGTTGGATTAACAGCAGATTTCACGCTTATGGTTGGGCTTGACCATGGGACTGGGTGAACTAAAGCAGGGTGCTTGTGCTCATTTTGGGTATGGTTTTAACCTACCATGTTACGGTTCACTAAGGTGGATGTCCTGGACCTCGTTCCTGGGAGATTATGTCCAAGTCCAAGGTAACATTGTATCATGCGCCGTGTATAAATCATGAGTGCAGCTAAGCATCTAAGCACATTATGTGCCTGAATGCTGTTGCAAGGTACTCGGTGTCTTGGGGTTGATGTAGAGGACTTGCCAATACATTCACTTAGTGTGCTGGCGCCTGATAGACAGGCGAAGGCAAGCCCTGAGATATCCACTGAATAGTCCCATAAGTTCATCCCAAGTACATGTGATAACTTGATCATTCACTTTATGGGTTGCTTTACAGGTGCCTGACGGGCTTAGGTCTCGACCATACAAGAAGTCTGGTCTGAGGAGCTTAAATCCGGTAAGTATCACCTTACGGAAGGGATCATTTCCAATGTCTTTAAGAGCAAGGCGGGAAGATGGCAGCTTCTCACTGAGTCCTGGAGATATCTATGTTGGAGATGGACCTCAACAAGGTAGTAGTGGAAACATTCTCTGATGAGAACGAGAAGGCTATGTGCATCCAAAGTTCTTCATGAGCTCTATGAAATTCACTTATTGAGAGTCTCTAATGTGTGTAACTTCTCTAGTTTTGCCCAATGATTCCATCAGTTCTTGATGATTCTGGATCCCTTGCAGGGGAAGGATAGGTACGGACATGTCTTGGGTAGTTATTTTGACAAGTCCCTTACTTGCTATCAGATCAAACAGACTGAGGATGTAGCCCGGTCGGTCCTTGTGACTGCAGGCAAACTGGTGCAAGATAAACTCAAAGAGGATATGTTTTAACTATACACATCCATGAAGCTAGCTGGTAATGGGTTGCCTGAAAACATCCTTCTGGCATATGTGGCTATCATGGCATGTATGACAACACTTGAGTACCTTAACTCTTGTGACAGAAGGAAGCAGAAGCATGTCCCGATCACAGCAAGTTGCCATTAGGTAAAGGCCAGGAGATGTCTCTAGAACCTCCAGCGCAAGCAGGACTTTTGGCCAGACCTAAGGTAAAAGCTGCAGAAGGACAGGTTACATCCAGCTTTGCAGGCAAAATACCCTCTTGGAACAACTGTACTGATGAGGGAAACCGGAACCAGTATGGCAACACATGGGTAAGAGGGAAGTAAATCAGACGTCTGGAGAACCTGGGAGTGGATGGATTACTTGGGGGGGAGCCTGTAGATCCCGAGAGAGGTATTATCTTGGG
>JALLPD010000302.1:0-17549 GCA_036940065.1 Cyclotella cf. meneghiniana
GAGAGGAAGAGAATGATGCATGTTTCGTTGAAAAAGTCCATCAGGGAGCCGAGAAAGGGAGGAAATAGTGACAGGAATAGTGTGTTTGTCATGGAAGACATGGGTGGTTATGCCAGAGATGGCGATGTGGTGTGGCATCTAGCTGTCTGTGTCCAACTGTTCCAATTTTTTACGTGTTTTTTTCTGGCACAACTTCTCTAAGGTATTACTTATGCCTAGCATTCTCGTGTTAAGAGACCAAAAATGAGGCCTAAGTATTTTTAGCCAAATAATGATGCCAAAATGAAATTACCTTTTGATGGCAAATGAGACTTTTTATATTTCTACGCGAGGGACGTAGGAATCGTCCTCCTTATGGTGCAATAATTGCACTATAAGGATTAAGATGGAGAAAGCTAGTTATGGTGCAATTATTGCACCGTAAGAAAAGGATGGGGATATAATATGGAGAACTTTCTCTCTTCGTACCAGATTTGTACGTGTAGAGAAATTGGCTAAACCGTTACCTCTGCGTATTTAGGAATTACTACTACCACTTGTGCACGAAAAAGTGCACAAATGTTGTAGATTATGACATATTGTATGGTATCGTACCATAACATCATTGATGTCATCTCGGTGTCAAATTATTGAAATTTGTCCACACAAAGATTTTACTGATTCCGTCCGTCCGTCGGGAAACGCGTACGTGTTGTCTCCGCAGAGAAGTTTAGCTCACATTCAGTGGGCGTGCGTATTTGCTAACGTTTTACGTTCTTTTTGTATTTATGGATAGTCAAACACAGATGGGCTTTTTCCGACTAGGAATCCTTCATTCGCCCCCCGATACACAGAAAAATCGGGCCCATCTCTTCTTTCATGTGCACCGCCTCCCGCCGTTCAGGCGGTTGACACGCCTTGATGTGTCGAGGACGCAAGTCTCTGACGACGCTTCTCCCTCTTCCCTGTTTCCCTTGAATCTTCCCTCCCTGTCTCTTAGACATTGATCCCTCCCGAAACGAACTGCCATGACCGTCAAGAGAATCGCTCTCCTAGCCATCGTGGCGGCAGCCACCCCCGTAGGCGCCTTTGCCTTCTCCCCACGTGCGAATGTAGTCAGCAGTGGTAATGCGGTCAAGAGTGTTGGAGCTGTCGTGCCTCAGAGACAGGTGATCAAGTGAGTATCAGTGAATGTTGGGAAATTAGATATTGGGTGGAGGATGTCGTCGATGAATACCTCGGAGAGATCGTGGAGAATTAGATGATTTCGAATGTACTGTACGAGACAAGATGTCGTAAAGGGGGTCAGTGGATTCACAGTTCATGATCATTACCGTCGAGATAAATCTGCATGTGTCACCGTTTGATCAGATTTTCTACATCAACATTCGCCCCGGCTGATCTTTATGAGAAACGATTGGAACGGAGGACTCAAACAACTGTCGTCAGCATAAGTTGGTTTGTTTTTTGAAGGGTTTTACTGCATTAGATGTGCTATTGATATCATCGATAGGAATCTCAAATTCTCAATTGTCTGCGATTTCCACCAGAACGTCGCCCGCCACGTCCTCAGCTCTCTCCATGTCTGGAGGTGCCGCCGCTGCAGCCGAAGAGCCCAAATCAGACCTCGCGGACACACTAAAGACAGCTTCCTACTTCGCCCTCTGGTACCTCTTCAACATCGGATACAACATCTACAACAAACAAGCTCTCAACGCCCTCGACTTTCCATGGACCATCGCCACTATCCAAATGGCCACGGGCATCCTCTACTTTGCCCCCCTCTGGGCTCTAGGATTGCGCAAGGCCCCCAAACTCTCGGGTGCCGATCTCAAGACCCTCCTCCCCATTGCTCTCTGCCACACCGGCGTCCACGTGGGAGCCGTCATCGCTCTCGGCGCCGGTGCCGTTTCCTTCGCTCACATTGTCAAGGCCTCCGAACCCGTCGTTACCTGCGCCGCCAATGCACTCCTCCTCGGAGAAGTCCTCCCCCTTAAAGTATACGCCACCCTCCTCCCCATCATCGGAGGAGTGGGCATTGCCTCCATGAAAGAATTGTCCTTCACCTTCCTCGCCCTCGCCGCCGCCATGCTCTCCAACGTATCCAGCAGTCTTCGTGGCGTCCTATCCAAAAAGACCATGTCGGGAAAGAAAATCGGGGAGAACTTGGATGCCCAAAATTTGTACGCCGTCCTCACGGCCATGAGCACTCTCATCCTCATTCCCATGATGCTCGCGTTGGAGGGAACGGGATTTATCGGAGCATTCAAAAATGCGGTCGCGGCGGGATCCTTCACGAACCAATCGCTTTCTACCCTTCTCCTTTTGGGTGGAGCGACGTACTACCTGTATAACGAGGTGGCATTTTTGGCCCTTGGCAAGGTGAATCCCGTGACGCATGCTGTGGGAAATACTATCAAGAGGGTGGTCATCATTGTGGCGAGTGTGATTGCGTTCAAGACTCCAATGAGTACAGGATCGATTATTGGAAGTTCCATTGCTATTTTTGGGACCCTTTTGTATTCGCTCGCTATGAATTCAATCAAGAAGTAAATTGCTTGTTGAGGGGGTATAGAGAGAAGGATGAGATCAAATCTGATGGGTTCAGTTAGCACTTGACAACCAGAATTCGAGTTTTGACTCCGAGTAATCAGAAAGAAGAATGGCACATGACTCGAGTCCAAAGCATGTCCAAAGCTGTGTGAAATATTATCCTATGAAATTCTGAGTCTAGTTTAAAACCTAAACTTACAGTCCTCTTGACATGCCACCCATGTAGTTTGTCTTCTAGAGTTAGTGAATCAGACATTGAAACGTCATTGCTTTTAGCATGCGAATTTCTGTTTCGAGTATGTCTATCTAATCGATTGCTTGTTATTCTTCTCCGTCTCACGGCATCACCTCTCTCCCCTCTTCTTGATCGGGACTCTGTTAACAACAAATGATGCAGGACACAAATGGCACAGCAAAAAAAATGTGGTTTCTACTCTTTCCCTTCTCAATCCTATATGTTGTCGTCGTCATGGATCAAACCTTGCCGTTACTACAGTTTTAGCAGACGCAAGGCACGTAATAAACCAAATTCTTTTTGAAAGCCAGTCTATGTCCAATCTGTTTGATGCCACAGCGGCCAAGGGGACCATAATATTGTACGATGCCATACCTCACATTTTTATCATTGTTACTTCACGCGGGAACACGGCACCAATGATTTTTGACCTCATGTGGTGAATTTTGTCTCCAAAACAACAATAATACACCTGTAAACCATTTGGGAATAAGTATAATTGTCGGACTCCAAAGATACTGTGGAAAATGGTATTAATATTATGGTATTGTAATAATGTAAAATAGGTTTCCCTTGCTTTTGATCGTTGCCGCAATATTTCCCCCCATCAATCTCCACGTAGAATCCATTCAAAACCAAAGATCATGTCTTTCATTGGACAAACTTTCATTGCTGCAACTAAGTTGTTTGAAACAGAGCGTCATGGCAATGGAAGCCCCTTCCCCCACCGTTATGGACATTGATCCACAGATGACCACCAAAGGAGATGCCTTCATGGCTGATGCCGAAAACCAAGCCACCCCTGGTGAAGGGCCCTCAACCACTATGGAGGATGATGGTGCACCAGACTCCAGCACACCCATGAAGGAAGTCTCCACTTCCGATGATGAATCAGACATGGAAAAGGACACCCAGGATGACAATCATGGCCATGCTACCAGTGAACCAAGTGCCACCTTGCTTGAGGCTCTGATGCACAAAAATGCAGGCAAAGCTCACTTTGTTATGATACAAAGGCCAGTGCAGCTAAATTGTGAGGATTACCTCAAACCTACGCCAGCGCTGTGGACTAGATCAATTGGAGTACAATAATACTATTGGAAGATTACTAATCATTAAATTGTAAGCTGTTATTTACAATTCATTCTGCCCTAGCTAAAATGTCAGCCCGTGATAGTCTCCTCGTAAATCTGCTTGAATGGCTGCAATTGATGAGTGGGCGTTCCCTATCAATCTGTTTACATTTGTGGGCTTTCTTGTAAATTGCTCACTCACTATTGGTTTGACACTCAACACACTCCTGTGAGCCCACCTTACTTGCTTTGAATCTTACTATCGTACCCTCATCATCATTTTGGCTTTTCGTTCCTGATATCTTAATCTCACATGATGAGACACTGGCACAGCCGTAAGCATTGACATCATTATCCTTCACGTCAATGGTCCCATCAACTCTTTTATAGTGAGCCGCCATCAGCTCATCCATTGATCTTCTTTTGTCCTGGTGGCATCTTAGTCTGGAAGAACAGGGATGTAATAGGTGGCCACATCTCTCTCTTCATATGCATCTATGATGCGTGTAATGATTATTCCAGGGAGTGATACAGTTGGTGATGGGGTTTGTACTTTGTCAATGAAAAATAATTGAGGCCGTCCATTTGCACATCCATGACCTTTGATTCTCCCATTGGTTTCTCCTTGAAGTACATTAGGTACTTGAGAGTGGATGCTCTTTCCTCGTTGGTAAGCTTGTGCCTATGTTTTGGCTGAAAACTTCTATGTCATGAATTTCTTGTAGCTCCTTCTGTATGGTTTCCTTACCTTTTTTGGAACACTTTTAGCCCCTCTTCCAGCCTATTTGTTTGATGATAAATAGGTTTTGTTCAAGGCACTTCCCATTTTGCTCATGGAACTCATTCTTCAATCCATTGTCTTCCAGGCCTTCTTTCCATCTGAGAGACTCGGTGATGAACATATACTCTGCATCAATTGGTCGTGCTCCTGAGGTTACCTTCACAATCAAATTATGGGAGGACGATTGGCTCTGTCTCTTCTTGTCCATTGATATTGAACACATTCTATTCCTTTCTGTGTTGCAGTTTACATCTCATCCCTCCAGTGGTAAGATGTTCCCATTCATCATCATTTGCATTTGCATCATTGCCAGTATCATCCACTCCTGTGGTTGGGACATCTTCACCACTCCTGCAGTTTACTCATCTTCCACTCCTATGATGTGCTTATTGTTCACTCCTGGTATCTCATTATCCATTTCTGGGGATTCAGGTGCGCTTACACTTGTGTCATCACTGTCTGGACTTTCTTCATAATATTTGTTTCTGTTATCATTTTCACTGTCACTTTCATTATCATTATCAGGATTAAAATTGCTGTCATCATCATAATTGCTATCCGGCACTCCTGTGGACATGTTGTCCTAATCTGCAGGCAAGAGTTCATCCTCACCGTCAATACCAGCAATCTTGACATAGAGTTCATCTTGATCTTGGTTTTGGAAGCTGGTGAAGATAAGATTATTACACCTGGGAAGGCAGTGGATCTGGTCAACCACTGTTTCAGGCATGGGTAGGGAGATCCAGTCTTTTTGATTGATGTGTCTGTCAGTGTCAAGCCAGATGAAATAGTAGCCACATTGTGAGTTGCCAGTAGGATGAGTGGCAATCATGCCAATGGTGCAAGTACTCATGCTGTTGTCATGCTCTTTGTGTGTCTGTAGATATTCACCGAGAGCTATCTTGCAATGAGCATTAAAATCAAACTTGCAATTCAGGATGAGTTCATATGGGCTTTGCATTTGTGAAATGTGACCAGCAAGAGCAAACATACTGTGCCAGAAGACATTTTATTAGACAAATTCAATGATCTCATTGAGTGGGACAACCTTGAATGGAAGCATGTTGTACTGAGAGTGCATCCCATCATTATGGTGTAGTTGTAGCATTCAACCTTGGGCACATGTTTATCTCAGGAAACAACATTGACAATGGCACCAAGATCAGCAATGTCACATTATAGGGACTCAAATTGGTCGTTGGCAAGGATGATGGTAAATTTGAAACCATGGACAATGTACACACCAAATATCACTTTTTAGATGAAGTATTTAAGAATGGAATCTAATTTACTTTCATGATATCAATTGAATATGTGACATTCTTGTACTTTTGCATGATGCCAAGTGGAATGGAGGAAGATTCAACTCTCACTGCAGGCAACTTGTGCCTGACTGTCTTTCCTTTCAAACTCACTAGATCAGGTCCCCAGATGAATTCAGCATTTTTGATATCTTGGAGGGCAATAGGGTAGTTGGGAATGAGGTTATTGCTGACAAAGCGGATGTAGTCTTTGGTGCTGGAACAACCAATGCATTACTGCACAGAACAAGCAGCTTTTGCCTTAGAAATGTCATAAGCTGAGAACGTAGACAGATTATTTTTAACAGTAGTAACTAGAATTGGGCCTTCTTTGTTTCTCTCTGCAGTATCACAATAATACAGTCACTGGGCTGCCTCTTGGAACTTAAGTACTTTATCTTTCTTGTGAACATGAAACGAGTTATTCATAGCACTGTCAAAAGTGACTCAAAATTTCACGTTCACATGGCACAAGGACAAGATATTGGCAATTCAATCAGCAAAGTACCCCACCTCTCTGTATCTGAAGAAAGTGCCTTCAAGATTAGTAGATCTAGTGCCGCATTACACTTGATGTTCATCATGGTGGTAGTAGTATGACTGTTGGTTAAAAGATCAGCTTTGCTGAAGACATCAATCATCAGCTGACTATCAAGCAGCATCCATGTATTAGGAATACCCCCTTTAGAAGACATGCTCTGCTTCTTTGGGCTGTCAAGGATAAACATGAGTCCATGTGCATCAGTGCCAATACCGCCATACAGTGCATTTGCACTATGTCAGCCTCATTGAAGTCAACTTCAGTGTGAAGCATAGTCCCATCCTTGTGCTTCTTCATGAAGCATTTATCAGTTGTATGGTTGTTGTAGCCACATCTCTTGCATGAAGACATGCTGCCCTTGTTGACCAGCATTACACCATCCTCATCGGTGTCATCCACAGTGATAAAAGACATGCCAACCTTATAAGGGTTCTTGCAAGGCTTGCCTTTTGTCCAGCCCTTGAGGAGAGTGTAGGCTGCTTGAAGATTCTTGGGATAATCATTTGTCTTTTTATTGAGTTAATTGTGCTTGAGATCCATCACTAGTTCTCTGAATTGCTCTTCATTGACACCCATCATATGATTGCAGACCTGTTCTACTGCTTCATTTGAGCATTTAGTCCTTTTCTGCTGCCATCAAGTTACTGAGGTCATTGCCCTTTTCCTTCGCAATACTTCAGTGAACCCCAGATTATCATGGATGTTGGTGTTTAGTGTCTCACATCCTTCTGGGCGAAGAATCTCTCATAGTACTTGTTAACTGTTTGCTTGTTCTGCTGTCACAGTCTCATGGAGTCAAGCTTGGCCTTCCACATAGTGACAATTGGCTCCTTTTTTGTTCTGTAAATGAAAATAACTTTCTGGAGAGTCTTGTTTAAATCGATGAGGTTTTGTTCTTGTTAACATTGTCATATTTGCTATCCATGGCCAGGGTGGGCTTCATTTCATCATTGCATTGACCATAGTAGATGACAAAGACATTTTTCATCTCTTTTTTAATGGTGTAGTTTAAGTTGATCCAGATGCCAACTTTCTGTTGAATAGGATTTCTTCTGTCTTGCTGAGCAACGTGTTGGTTTCAAGCTTGGTAGTAGGCTGTGTGGGCATAACTACCTTGACTTCTTTGAGTGACTGTAGGATGTGTGGATGGTATCTCTGCCTAACAAGGGCTTTGATGCATTTATTAGTATGGGTAAAGTTGTGGATTTGATTCAATCAGTTGATAACAGCGGTGAATATGTAGCCTGGCAGCTTGGAGTAGCACCTTTGAATTTCTCCCTTCTGGGGAAGGAGAACAGTAGTTAACATTGTTCATGGCACTTGTTGTTAGAAGCGGATGAGCCCTCATTATTCTTGACTGTGGGCTTTTGATCTCTGCCTCCAGCGGGAGGTTCAGTGCTCATCATGGCATCTGAATAAATGCGATTTAATGGTTACATTACAATACAAAGGCCAGTGCAGCTAAATGGTGAGATTACCTCAAAAATACAACAAGTGCTGTAGACTATACAATAATAGTATTGGAAGATTACCAATTATTAAATTGTAATCTGTTGCTTAAAATTCATTCTGCCATAGCTACAATGTCAGCCCATGATGATCTCCTTGTCAATTTGTTTGAATGGCTGCAATTGGTGATTGGGCAATCCCTACCAATTGTTTACTTTTGTGGGTTTTCCTGTTAATTACCCACTCACTATTGGTTTGATGCCCAACACACTTTGCCTTGAGTTCCCACATTGAAGCCTCCTGTTGTTACCTTAAGGGCATCTCCTTAATAATTAGTTTAACCTTGCTAACAGTAGCGATGAACAGACCAATCTGGCTTGGCTTGTTTGAATAATAATTTTAGTATTATTTGTTACAAGCAACAGAAATACGAATTGAGCATGGATGCCACATCAAAGGCATTGGAGATTGAAGAGGAAAATGCCAAGACTTTATTCTATAGAGCTTTGGCACTTCAAGCTTTTAGATGGGAGGATACAGCTAAGGTTGATTTGAAGAGGAGGTAAAAGATAGATCCTAGTAATCTCAGCATCAAGAGGGAGATTGCAGCATCAGAAAGCAGGAGGGACACATCACGCCAACAAGAAGGAGAGATTACAAAAGATTTTTGTGTGGGAAGTTTATTTTACAGCAATAAAGAAGAAGAGAATTATGCTCAGAAATGGCAAGAGAGGGAGAAGAAGGAACAAGAAGAAAGATAGAGGGAGGAGAGAGAGAGAAAAAAGAATGACTGGAGAAAGATGATTGTGTTGAGAAATTAAGGGATGGGAAGGAGGTTTTGTAGTTTGGTCAATGAGAGGAAGGTAGGAAGAAGAAAGTAAAGGACAAATGGGAAGAAAAGGAACAAACTAGGAGAGCAAAGGAGAATAAACAAAGTGAGGAGCAAGAAGCAATGAAGAAGCAAAAATAAAATTTGGTTAGTGAGGAGGAACTGATTGAGAAAGAGTGGCCATAATGTGGGGATACAAAAACACTGGTGATGGAAGAACCACTAGTTATATTACCAGAAAACAAACCCAGATGGAGAAGGAGCTAATAGGGTGCATACAGCCGATGTGGTTGGAGTCAATGGCAATGCAGATTGCTGTCAAGCAACATCATCTTCTGCAGTGGGATCAGTTTGGGATCAGGCAAGAACTACATGGGAAGGGACAGATATTGCAGAATGGTGTATTTCATGTCTCAAAGAGTTTTGTTCGAGACTACCGCTGTGCATACCCCTGAGAGGGGGGGTACCTACACTGCAAGAGGTAAAGATGTTGAATCTCTCACTGGAGATGCTTCAGATCTATTTCCAGTGGAAAGAAGAGGTACAGCTATGATTTTCACACTGATGTCAACAATCTTGAATGAAAATGAGAGTAAATGCATTGCATCATGGTCATTAAAGTTGCCTGACATCAATAGTGTGCATACTGCAGAGGAGGAACTGGAGGTGAAGATTACATATAATATAGTACCCTTTCATACCCTCTACCCCAAAAATGTACCCCATAATTACGTGCACAAGTTACCTACGAGGGGTACACGCATGAGAGTACACAAGGTATCATACAATTTGTACAAAGCACTTCATTTGTGTGAATGCATGAGTTACATACCAAGTTATACATAAGTGCTACATGCATCAAGCATCGAGTCCACAAGTATGTACATGCACTTTTTCATCAGCTGCCATGTCACATGCATAACATACAGGGTACAGTTTTGGGATACGGGATACGGAAAGAAAAAGCCTCCAAATGATGAGACTGTAGCAGCAGATGGGGAGGTGTGTTGAAGTTTCCCTGTTAGTGAGGTTCAAAAATTGTCTTGAGGTTTGTTGAGAGGTTCAATGCAGAGGCTTGTTTATTAGTACTGTTGCTGCACATTTAGTTGCCTTTGAGCCCTGCTTATGCAAATATAGGATCTTATAAATGATCAACAGCATACAAACAGGCTGTCATTCAATGAAAATGTGCCATGACCGAAGACACAATCCCTTTGTGTAACAAAGTTGAAATAGTGAAGTCCACCAAGAACAGATATGAACACTCAAATTGGCTTTGTGGTAAAAATAGGCATTTGAGATTAGTTAACTGAATCCTGAAATCAACTAAAACTTTTCAACAATCTGCAGACCTTGGGCAGTCTGTTGTTGGCTTCATTGAAATATCCATAAGTCTCTTCTTGTGCTTCCACAACTCTCTGTGGCAGTTTGTCTATGCTTACCAACAACTAATAAACTCAGGTTCAGCATATCTTGTACAGACAGTCTTGCTGAATGCAGTGAAATTCAAGGTTGATCCTCATATACATTTTTTGGACCCTACAAACATGATAAATACAAGTAGCATTCCTTCCAGTGTCAAACAGCACCACTCAGATCATATTTAATCATATTATCTAACACTCATGATATAGATTATGCAAAGTCATGAGGAACAAACAGGCTTAAGTACTACTGTCAAATGTCATAAACCTGCCACATTGACTGCTTCACATTTACTAGTATCTGAGTGTCCACACCTTTAAGTCTAATAAATCATTGATTTTGAAAAAAGACCATACAAATATTTGCAACTGGCAACTGATGCATTTTCTATTCTGCACAATACTTTTGCTTATGCACAATAGTCATGACACAAATGTCTGTGATGCCACATATTATCAGGTACCATCCATATTCCACAAATCCATAAAAGTTCTCAAAACCATCAGAATTTTCAAGATTCTCACAAACAATAAGTTAAAATCCTAATAATCACATATCCAAAACTTTTCCACAATTGCACAAATACCTTCCATTGCACAAATAATCAGTGAATTCTTCAATTATTCTGTAATTCTCTAACATTCTTCTGCCAATCCTCTAAATCCTCTAAGTTATAGAAGACCTAAAATGTTGATTTGTGTTACTTGTTGTTGCAATGACTGGAACATTTCCTTTACTTTCAGTTTCTGGACACATCTGGTTATAAACCTGATCCATGTGGGAGCATACTGGAACAAACTCAATTTGAAGGCATGAACAAATTTTAAAACATCTGTATCCCTCAAGTACCTTCAAATGATGAATAAATGTGCATTGATCAATTTTAGCCTAGGCAATTCTTTGGTTGTTCCTGGGTGACTTGGAGACAAGTAGAGGCTGCTTTGTGTTCCATGAAACTGCTAAGGAAACCTCAGCAAACAAGGAGCACAGCACCCTAGGCTGTGCCCAGTGATGCTCAGGTAAAGGAAGACAATAAGCCAGGAGATGCTCTTGATGGCATACGCAATATTGCAATCCCCTTACTTGATGCCATCATCTGGCCATCAGCACTACACCATATGAGGTCTCCAACAATCAGAGATCAAAGAGAATATCTCTCTTTCTTCTTGTCAATTGTCAATTTGTTGCATCAATAAATGGTCTCAATAGATGTCTTGTCTCATTGATGGCCAAATGTGGTACTGTGTTTTCAAACTTCACCAAATCTAGTCACAAGCAAGAAACACCGCAGTCACAATGGAAGAACATTTGGTGCATAAACTCCAGTGGCATTTAAACCACAGTAATCATTAATACTGGACAATCAATTCTCCAATTAGAAAATGTTATAATTCATAATTTTGCTTTGATTTCTTATCTTTTTGATCTAAAGCTGCTCACAGATGAGTGATGTGTTGTGTTAAGGATCATGACTTAAAGTAATTGTATACTGGAGATCACATAGATGACATCAAGTGGATGCTTATCATAATCTCTTCATACAATCATCTACAGCAGGCTGGAACAGATGTACATGCAAGATACTACAGAGAAAAAATACCATCCTGAGAAATGTTCCAGACCAATGATTATCTGCATTTGAATGTCATTCACTTGGTCTGCCAACAAATACCCCATTCCAAGCAATAACAAGACAATCATACTTACATTGCAAGATGAACAACATTAACCACTGGAGAAAAGACATCTGAAACTCACCAGGTTTGAATTGAGTATGGTATGATTTATTCAAATATTGAGATCAAACACCCCACCATCACTTCTTGGTGTGAATCTTCTGTTCTTGTGCCATTGTTTGGAGGACTGCTGAAACGAATTTCTTGCAATATGTGTTCAAAGAATTTAGACCTGTATTGCACAACATACATGCATTGCTTTTGCAATGATGGAAGAGGCATTCAAAAACGCTATCCTTATTACACAAAGCATTTATCTCTGATAGTTTGACAAAAATTTCGAGAGACAAAGCAACTTGCTGCAACTGTTTGCAGGGCAATGAATCAAAATTGATTTCTATTATTTGTATGTTTTGACTACTTCCCCAAAATCTGGGTGACAATGACACTTCCATTCAAGCAATCTGAGACAGTAGCCAGAATGGTGTCAGATCTGACACTTCTTGCTTGCTTCTGAACATGCATGCAGTTGAATTATTGACATGCTCTTAAATGTAAATAGTGCATTGAAATTCTTGGATCATAGTTGTGTGAACTTAAATGATGGCACTGATTGTTGTCTTGATCATGTTGTGAATGGCCAGAAACTCAGGTTCAGCACTTCCCAAGGCAAACAGAATACATAACCATAATTTTATCAAATTACCTTGATCATGAACTTTTGCTGTTTCAATCTGGTTAAATATTGTCAAGCTTGCCATAATGTCAGCTCTGAAGTGGTAGCCCTAGTGAAACAAGTGACTATGCTGATGCTCAAGTCTCAATTTCAACACAATGGAGCAATGGTCACAAAATCAATATTCTTGATAGTCCTGAGCTCTTCTTCATTCTTGTGTAAACTAAACCGTGAAGACGTTGCTTTGAATGAAATAGTTCAACAGGTTGAATTGTTACAGCTAACACAAACTTGAGTAGGTTTAAGTCTTCAAAAAATCCCCAGGTTTCATCAGTTGTGGGGTGCAATTTTCCTGCCAGCCAAAGAAAAAGAAGCACACAGGTTAAAGAATTATTCTGTCATACCTGCTGTATCAAACTGGTAACGTGACTTTTTATGAATTCTAACAATTCAAGACTGGCTCTCAATAGCCTTCATGCTTGAATCTCACCCAAGCTTTGAGGATTTAGACATGCTTTGTACATAGTACTCTGTCACTAAGATTTTTTACAAATGTGCTGGCTGCAAGTTTGAGGCCGAAATGAATCCATGTCTCAGTTTATGTTGTAGTTAAACTTTGACTGACTTGAGTGTCTTTAAAAACCATATCCGATAATTGGAAGAGTTGAGTATTTCATTATGAAACAATTGAGTTCAGAAAATGAAGTAGATACAGGGACAGAGTTAGTGGACACATTCCAAAGAAACTCCACACCAAAATAATTCATTTTTGAAAAATGGTGATCTTGCATTCAACTCAAAATGATTTTGAATTTGCTTCATGACAAAGCAAGGATTGAATGTATGATTACTTAAGTCAGTGAATAGTAAAATTATTGCGATGTGCCTTTTTTAAAATCCACTGTTATTTCATTCCTCTTTGCTAGACTCTGCAGTGGAGGCTCCAAACTCAATACCTGCCTCCTTTAGTTCATTCTCCTTGTCGTCACCACCAACAGTGTTGTCATTTGTAAAAGGAACCGCCAAGTCCGCCACAATCTCACCATTCCTCTCCACTGCCATATTCGGTTCCTCCAAGAACTGTCCTAAATCGGACGTAATATTCTTCCCTAAATACAGTTGATCAATGAAACTGTACCCCATAATGGAGTTCGCCGCCAACCAAGCACCAGCAATAGAGCCAGAGAAGGAATCACCGACGGTAAGATCCGCACCGCCAATGAAAAGACCTGGGTAGGGAGTTTTAGGACGGTTCCCTTTGATGGCAAATTTAGGAGGATCCTGTGTGAGCCCTGCCCTGATTGGTCCAACAACTGCTACGCCATCTATTTTATTCCCTTCGTAAGTCCATGCGGGAAGATCCACCAAGACAATGTTAGAAAGATGAACTATTTGTGAACTACGTGTACAAATCCTAGTGAAACAACATACCTTGGAGTTGTGGAAATGCCTCCACCAGATCCTTCAACACACGATCTCTCAGTCTCTCCACATCTTCCGTGGACTTCTTCAATATCGAATACACCTTCGGTTTAGTATCAAACATTTTCACAAAATCGTCATCGGCCTCCACAGTAACGACACAAGTAGAAATGGCTCCGTGACGGTCCTTCCAACTAGGATCTTTTGCACTCGGAAAGGAGACTTTCATCCATGACACACCCGAGGTAAATTTCACTCGCGGCGAGGCCTTGGTGGTCGTACCGGCCGACGCAGGATGTTTGCTTCGTTTGCCTCTCTTACCCGCCAAAGCGGTAGCCGCAGACTCATCTCCCGCTTTGTTCTCATCTGCCAACACCTCCATTGTTTCTGCATCATCACCATCATCGCTGCCATCATCCACGCCGATCGTGCCGAATTTGACTTGGCCATTGCCATCCAACTCATCAAGGGGTACTGTCGCATTGGGCAATCGATACCAATCGGCGCCTGTCAAATTTAAATCTTCTTTGGTGCCCTTGATACCTACCAGAATTTTCATGAGTGGACGACGTTCGGATAGAGCAGGTAGGCCAATGGGAACTCCGTCGGATGTTCGTACCTCCGGCGTGAGTAGATGTAAAAAGGTGGGAATGAATCCAAGAAAAGAAATGAGAGATCCATCGGATGCGGTGGTGACCTCCATGCCATTTTCAAGTCTAATTCCTCTACATCTCGGGAAAACTTTTTTGTCGTCCTTGGCTTTCTTCTTTCCCTCCTCCTCTTCTTTTGGATTGGTCGCATCGAAAAGCAACTCTTGCAAATTCACACCTGTCACGACTCTCCCACCACATTGCTTAATAACGCTCGTCAAGGCATGACACAAGGCCCTCGGTCCACCAACGGGGTAACAAAGCCCCTCCTCACTCGTCATGGCACAGACATTGCTCACATGCGCCGCCATACAAGTTTTTTCTGGACGTATATTCTCGTTCATCATCCCAATGGCTCCCATGAGAGACCGTACATGCGTATGGAGCGGCAGACACTTGTTGAGAAAGGGAGATGCCGCTCTCAGCGTGCATTCGCGGTAGGCATCGAATTCGGGCGATTTGAACGCCGCCTCGGAGGATGAATCGGGTGGATAAAGTCTCGACAGATAATAGGTCCCGGCTCCGGCATTGATTTGAGCGCACGCCTTGAGATAGCTCAGCGAAGCGGAATTCCCATCGTCGTCGTGTATGTTTGGATATCCATCTCCCAATACATCGTAGCAATATTCCGCCAAGGCCGGCCCTCCCCGGGCGTTTAATACCACGGGTTCCATATCTTCGTACCTGATCGAGTTGGTTCCTAATCCAGGAACGGAAAGAATGGAATGAGCGTATCCGTCCGCTTCACTCCCGATACGAGCGAATCGAATCCCTCCTTGCGCATCGGTGGAGGTACACAAGGCCGGGGCCAAGAGAGATTGTTGCTTCGATACATATGCCACATTGCTATTGTGAATATCAAAGGGAACATTCGGTCCCCAAGTCTTGTCGGCTTGGCTCTCGATGGAGACGCAGCCCGAAGCATCTTCCATGGGACACAACACGCACACGGTCTTCCCGGTCCGAGCGAGCAGCGCCGCACAATACAAAACATCCACTCCCCCGCCGAGACAAACAATGTCGAACCGTTCGTCTCTCAACGTCAAATCGGCGGCATTAAACTTAGTCCCCACCGGCCTCTTCAAAATCGAATACTTGTGTCTACGCAATTCATCGTCGTCGTCGTCCTCCCGTCCCTCCCTCCGATCACTGCCATGATAATACGCCTCCACCACCGCCAACCTCCGCTTCATCCCCCCCACTCTCTTCTTTCTCCGTCCCTCCACCAAATATCGTCCCAAAGTCACCATCGCCACCAAAGCCCACGGCTGCAATCCCACGATCGCAAACAATCCCACCAACACCACCACCACCGCGGGACATTGATTCCTCTGCAGCATGAACAACAGCATGACGCCGGAAGCGAGCCCCACGGGCCTCTCCTTTCGAAACGGGGAGAATTCTCCCAAAACGTACTTTCGTTGTATTTTCCGCAGCAGCGTTTCGATTTGGGGGTAGGATTCGACGAAGGGACGAAAACGCCCGTATTTTTCGTCGAGGAGCCGTTCGAATTTGGCGGCGTTGGCGCGGATTTTCCAGGGAGTGGAGGTGAAGTGCGCGGAGGTTTCGCGAAGGAGGGAGGAGAGGGCGTCGAGGGAGGATTGGGCGGAGAAGAGGGGCGGTTCGGGCGGGAGGGCGGAGCGAGGCGTTTGTGCGTCGTCGGTCCAGTGCAGCATGTCGTGGGCGTAGGTTTCGGCGCTGCGTGTGGCCAGGTCCATGAGGGCGGGGCCGTAGAGGGTTTCGATGAGGTTGGGGGAGATTTGGCCGGCGGGCGTGGCGCGGTGGGGGGCGTCTTTCGGGGTGGATTTGGACTTGGTCCGGCGCTTGGGCGGATTTTTTCCCATGCGCATGATGGAAGATTAGAGAGAAGAAAAGAAGTGAAACGAGGGTGTTGTGGACGGGTCGAGGTCGCGGGTGGTTGGCATGAGGACCATGATGATGTAGGACAGGCATGCGGGAGGACGCCGGAAGGACATAATCTCTCGTTTCGCATGATGTGTATGCATGTCAATAAGTTTCCACGTGGAGTTGGGATGTCAAGCAGTTGACAACTTCAACAGCTCAGGCTGTGACTTTGTGAGGCTGTGACTCAGTAAACCTGAACTGACAATTGACATTTGAAGCATGACTAAGATTTGGCGAATTTTTTGATTTTCTTTTAATTTTTATTTTTGCTGAACGCTCTTGATACAGCGCGACTCTGTACCCAATCTGACAACTGAGGTTGCCGCATCACCACATTCGATTCCATAATTCTCCATCTGCCCCAGTACCATATTCAAATGTCCAATCATTCGATACCGGTGACTCTGTTTTCTACATCAACACTATTCTTAGTTGTGACTGCATGTTTCCTTTATCATGTCATATTATCCGGCGTAACTCCCTTCCGTACTATGGGATCCCGTGCTAGGGCAAAGAAAGCTCCTTCCCCAGGTGCATCTTCTTCTCGACAAAGTAGCAATTGTTGTACGGGGCGTTCTCAACAAGCGTTGCCACCTTCCCCACATTTCCCCGAATCATCTTCAACAACATTAGGGAGCTAACAAGCTGTGTCACCCATTTGACGATCTCCTCGACTCCAGGCTGCACCTGCCGGTGATGGCCGTGGATCACATCAACAAAATCAGGTAGTTCCCGTTCTCCCACCTTTTGATGAAGGTGACGAAAGTGATGAGCACATTCACGGTGAAACGCAGAACTCATTACTTTCCAGGTCAAGTGGAGAGGAGAATCCTAATGGTAATGACAGCAGCAATGAGTATGTGCATGGAACAGAGGTTCCGAGTCTTCTCACCCACCAAGTAGACAATGACAATCGTTTTGTCTGACCTAAGCCTAACAAAGTAGTCGGACTAAGAGACTAAAAAAATAGTCGATGATGTGCTACTTTTGGCTGATGAATTTTTATGAGTTAATTTAGTTATAAAAATGAAGTGAAAAACCATGATGAAGCAAA
>JALLPD010000303.1:0-17577 GCA_036940065.1 Cyclotella cf. meneghiniana
AACAGTATTTTTGAGACTTGGTCAGTAATGTATTTTTCCCACTGGTTACTTAGACCGTTTAGTTTCAAAACAGTTTTAACTCTTTATTATTGTCGTTTTTGAGACATAGTAGGTATTTTTTTCGGTGTTATCCAGGGTAATATTATTTATTTTGCACATATTCATTGTGTACTGTATTGTACAATACCATACGTTACCATACCGCGAGTGTCAACGCCACCTCGCCTTGCTTTCACTCTTTTCTCTCGTCTCTGGCAACACGCATTGCGCATTGCCTTATCTCATCTCTGCCTTCGCAAAATGTCGGCAGGATACGCTGAGCGATTGTCGGAATATCCCAACAAGGCAAGTCTCTTTGGGTTTCTATATTTATGATAGCATTGCTAAGCCATTCTCATTCATGTTGCCGTGATCCCGCGTAAAGGGAGTATGCGGCCTGCCCGAAACCTACGATTCCGCCCGATCACTCTCGTCGAAACTGGACGCACTCGCCAAATTATTGCGGAAGTCATCTCACACCGTAGTTTTGACGGGGGCAGGTTGTTCTACGGCAGCAGGGATACCGGATTTCAGGGGGCCGAATGGGATATGGACGAGAGAGCAGAAGGCAAGAAGAAATGCGAGGAGAAAGGGAAGGAAACGAAAGGCTTGTGTTGTTGACGAAGTCAAGGTTGCCCTCTCTGGGCAGGAGCTCAAGAGTCTTGATACTTGTGGTATTTCTATTCAAGACCGATCGGGTGGCGCTATGAGTCCGACTTGGGTGCAGTGTGATCTTTGCAAAAAGGTGAGCTATACCAGATAGTACAGGAACTAATATTTACATCTCAACGCTCACGTCATCTATGGCATCAAAATCTTTCAGTGGAGACGAATTCCTGCATCCAAAAGTAAAAAATTGCCAACGCATTGGAATTGTTCCATGAATGTCATAGATGATCCGCACCATTCAAACTGCTGTGATCCTGAAGAAGATTACAATCATGGTTCACGAATACGGTCTGGGTTTACACCTACAGATCGTCCCACACACTCGCCCGATCAAAGCAACTGTGTGCCGGTACTCCTTTCCTCATCGGTGAGAGACGATTATGCTGCAAATCACAAGCCGTGCTCTGCAGACGGTAATATTGCTTCAATTGTTTCATTGTCGAAAACTCACCGAAATTCGTCATTGAACACGAAGCTATCGTCAGATAAAGTACTTGACCTCAATACCTCGGCCAAATCTGCACCACCATCGTTTGCATCTGCTATTCCGACGTATACTCATCGAGCGCTCACGCATATGATCCTACGGCCACCGCCCCTGAAACAAGATGAGAGCGACTACTCAGATTGTGAGGCTCTAGCACAAAAATCAAAGCAAAGAACCTATCTGCACCATATTGTAACCCAAAACGTCGATGGTCTTCATCGCAAATCTCGCCTCCCTAGAAAGCATCACAGCATTCTCCACGGTGACATCTTCACCGAGGTATGTGACACATGCCACACGGAACATGTCCGACCATTCGAAATTTCGTCCATTGGACTTGCCTACACTGGCCGAAAGTGTACATTGGGCGGCGATCCGCCTGGTTCGTGCGGGGGAAGATTGAAGGACACTTTGTTAGACTGGGAAAATGATTTGCCCGAAGAAGATTGGAAGAGGGCACAGGAGGAATGCATGGAGGCTGAATTGATTATATGTATGGGAACTAGTTTGAATATCG
Organism: Cyclotella cf. meneghiniana; assembly: GCA_036940065.1. Taxonomy (NCBI): domain Eukaryota; phylum Bacillariophyta; class Thalassiosirophyceae; order Thalassiosirales; family Thalassiosiraceae; genus Cyclotella; species Cyclotella cf. meneghiniana. The sequence goes on from JALLPD010000303.1 coordinate 1,713, forward strand.
AGCCGGCAGCCAGCTTGTGTACTTTTGCTGAGGAGGATGCCATGACAGCCACGAAGAAGAAGAAAAATTTGGGGTACGTTATTGTCAATTTGCAAAAGACACCGTATGATGAAGGAGCAGCTTTGGTGATTCGGGCTAAAGTGGACGATGTTATGGAAGGGCTTATGTGGAGGCTAGGATACAGTCGAGATTGGGATGATTTGTATGACTACGGAAAGAAGAAATAGAAGAACGAATTCAGGGGGAAAACAAACCCGTCATCTCAACAATCTTCAATCTTCCCGCATAAGACGCCTTCTCGTTTATCTATAAGAGCAGACACCCGCAACTTACTCTCCTCTCTACTCGGAAATGACGAAAAGTGCTGAATGTTGAAATGTATGTTCTTCCTCAATTTCAGATGCTTCACTCGATTGTGTAGCTTGGTGGTGGCAAAATTAGAGTCGAAGTATCGAGTTCTAGTTGATGTTCCTTAGAGATAAGGTGGCATAACTGCTGCAAAGAAATCTGTTCAAGTAAAGATGCAAACAAGTTGCTAGAACATGCTCATGGTTGTGAGTACCATGGCGTTGTCCAGATAACCGACTTAGTAACTATGAAAGCAACATCGAAGCAAAGGGACTACCCTTACCGCCTCGTGTCCGGTACTATGTTATCATGCAATGGATACCTAGTTAGTCTACACAGTATTGTACCAAACAACGAAAATGGCACTCGCCATCGAAACCCAAATGCACTTTTGTTCAATCCTGTTCAGACAAAACAATTCCTATCTTGAGATTATTCTCCAGCTCTCTCGTACGTAGCATTCGGATTGTATATGTTAGCCCCCGTCGCGGCACCAGCCCAGTGCCGACACTGGGACGGCGAAATGTCCCAGTAGAGACACCGGGTCGGCACCAGGTTAATATTAGGATTAGGGTTAGGGTGCTGACATGGGGCGAAATTCGCCTAGTGCGGACACTGTGACGTTTTTTTGTCCCAGTGTCGGCACTGGGCCGGTGCCACGACATATATAAAAAGTACTAAGAGATGCTTAAAAATAAGTATCGTACGACTCTCGTTAGTGACGTCACAGAAAGTTCGCTAAAAAAAGGAAAAATAACAGAGAATAGTGATGGTACGTATTCCTGTTATGCATTTTCCTCATATAAGAGATGCCCTCCTCATGTAAGGGGGCGCGGGAGGTCGAGAAAAAACATACAAACGTTGTATGATGTTGACACATCTCTCCCACCACTAAAAAAATAATGAGCCTATTACATGGTTTGCACTTTCTCCGGATTGAGCAAAATCATACAACTTTTGTATGATGATTGCTAGAGATAAAAATTATTATTTAAATTTGACAATTGCTGTATGATGAGAGGAGTACAATACCATATTGTGTACGGTGCGATACCATACACCATAGAACGCTGTAAAAGCACTCCAAATAACCCACATCTGCCCACATGTACAAGATGCCAAGGAAAAGAAGGATCATCACCATGATTGGACGTGCCATAAATATTTCTCTGTGAGTCGGTCGCGAACTCCACAACTGGGTGGCTACTCTTGCGGTTGATTTTCAAACGACATGAACCCTTCTCAATAGCATAACGAACAACAAGAATGAGAACGCTGAACTCTGCTTGTTTCGATCACAGTAGCTTCCAAGCGAGGTGAGAGCAGTTGAGCGCTATGTGTACGTGAACAATCGCGGCCATAAATCCACAATATCGCTTTTCCAACACATTTACTTAATCAAAAATCTCAACTATGAAGTATTCAAAACATACCATCACTGCCCTATTGATCATTCTAAATGATTACACAATTAATGGGCACAAGTTATCTGTTGCAGTGCAATCCATAATCCTTTTTTTCCGCCTCGACAATCATGCGAACTCCCTAGGATTCAAGAATGTGCCAGATGTTGGTGTTCTAGATGTCAAACATCGCAGAACGAGTGACATGCTTCCATGCCCGGCCACTTGTACGGATCAGGCGCTCTGTGATTGCATAAGAGCATACTACTCGGAAGGAGAAGAGAGTTGCTTCTCTGTCATGTTATCTGGCTGCCGAAATGACAAGTTTGCATCTTGCGCCCCTGTTGGTGATTCTAAAGACGAGTATGCTGGGCAAGACAGGGCCAAAACCTACCTGCTATGCCCATTACTTGAATGCCTTGATGCTTCAGGGATTCAGTCATTTTATGAGGACGTGACAACTTATTCTTGTTACTGTGAGAGTCTCGAAGCAATGTGCACAAAGTGCTATCAAATGAAAGCTAGTGTGCCATATTGCGATTGGCTCCTGTCGAATTATGAAGCCATGTGCTCAGACCTCGTTGATTGTTGCAAAAGCCAAACAAGCCCTGAAGAAAACTTATTGTGTTTTGATGAAGCTATTACGAAGGTCGTTAATGAATATTATGATATCGAAATGACAGATATGCCTTCCAATAGAACAGCGCAGTCTGTAAGTGTCTCCACCAGTAAAGCGGAAACACCTGACTCGCTTTCCTCAGTGGGGTCGAAAAGAAGTTGGATTGATGTTAAGTCGGCCATGACGACCCTCATGGCAGCCGCACTAGCTCAGTTCAATCTTTAATTTTCCTTTTTTGACCTTTACCTAAACACTTCTTGTCATCAAAAGTAAGCGGACTTGACGCTAGAATGATGCTGGCCTTGAATATATCGCATAATTAATTAATTAATTTCAAATCGCCTAGCATGGAGAAAATAAATATTAGTTAGCACTGTAGTCTAGAATTCTACTCGATAATAGCGCAGGCGAAAGAACAGAAACCTAGTGACGAAGTGAGGTTCTCGCTTGTTTTTTTGCAGGCGATCTAATATTGTCTCTCACCCCTCCTCGCCATCCTTGACAGTTACTGCATCTCTTTTTTGTGGGTGAGTTGTTGTTTCCACATTTTGTGCAGCTCCACGAGTCATTGGCGTCTTCACTGCTCGTTGTACCCAGAGCAGGTCTGGGTTTTCGTTTTTTGTTGACACCCGTGATCTTTTTGAGTTTGGTCTTCGTTGGTTTGGCTTTGGATGAGAATGCTGCTAGTTGTTGATGGTCGTCACTCGAGTCATCGTCACCTTCACTCTCATCACTTGAACTGCTGTCATGTCGAATGTTTGCCTTGGGTTTGTATGCAAACTTGACGTCAGCACCCTTGATATCGCCAGTTACGATAAAATGTCATTGGAAGCGAAGTCGTGTTAGTGTGGCACTCTAAAAGCGTGTTCACATCAAAATGAAAGGGGAGACTCACATTTGCTTCGTCGTCTGAATCGTCTCCAAACATGGCGTCATTTAGCCTTTCAATGTTGAACAAGCACGCCACGGGTATGTTACTCGAGTATTAAAAACAAAACAAGTACTACATCGACAGCTCAAGAAGACTTACTTTCTGTAATCCACCCTTGTCCGGTTTCGTTTTCCATACACACTATATTAGGAATGGTTGAAACAAGCAAATGGTTAGATGCGAACAAATCGATGACATGTATTCTAAATCATTTCAACTAATCTCACATATTGGCGGTGTCCAATTTTCCCACGTCAGACGACGGAGATATACCCCTACTCTGTTCCTCGTCTCTATTTGATTTTCCATGGCTCTGGTCGACTAAATATTTTCTCCTCCTGCTTCGTCGACCTGTTGCGATGCCTGCACTGCTACCAGACATGACGTCATCGTCTGTTTCTACTACAGAGGAGCAGACAGAGAGGGCATCCAACTCATCCTTATCGATTTTTTCTTCCAAAAGCTGCTTCTCCTCGTCGTCGCTGTCTTCATTGTTGGAGCTGTCGACATCTTCCTCCTCTTCACCCGCAAAATCAAAGAGATCGNTGACTCGTCCTCTTCCTCCTCTGGGTAATCCAAAGATGCTGCCAGGTCGGTTTGTTGCGCCGATAAGGATAACGAGATTCCCAGAGCTTCTGTTAGAAACTCGTTCACTTCATCATCACGGATCCCCTCCTTCAATTTTTGAGCCACGGCAGTCTCAAAATGTGCCTCCGGAAAAATATCACTGGCTTTCTCCCACTCTTGGTGTGGCGAGTTACTGAAAAAGTCGTCTCCCAGGTATTCACGCTGAGCATACTGCATCAGTTCATTATGCGCCTTACAAAGTGGGCAGAACCAATGTTCATTTTCATCTTTGGCCAGGTCCTCCTGTGTCAACTTGGGCTCCAAGCAACACATGTGATAGGCGCGATAACATCCCACTCTATCACACAGTAGCAAATCATTTTCATCACTGGCATGCCCCATTAGACAACAGGCGCATCTCAGATTGTCTAAGGAGACTCCCGATGAATTTGAAGCCACATCTGCCTCTGCATTGGCTTCATCCGTCCTCGGCTCTACTCTGCGACGACCAAGCGTTCGTTGCCCTTCGGGAAATAAGTTACGAAACAATGTCTCGTCGGGATCACTGGCCTTTTGGCTCGAATACCAATTCATCAACTTGCCCACAACATCATTGCAATCAGACTTCTTTCCACCGTTGGCATTGACGAAAGGATCATGGTGCTGCCGTGTATTGATCGCATTCTCCACCCCTTGAATTAAATCTTTAATCTTCATCTTGGCCTGAGCCACGCGCGCAAAACATTGAATCAGCTCCTGGGGAAGACCCATGCTTTCAATTCTCTCCATCAAAGCCTTTCTCGCTTTGGTTGTCTCGGTAAAAGCGCGGATCGAATGTTCTGCGGTGCGAATGTTGGACAAACTGGAATTGATGAGAGATTTGGCTCGAGCGGTCAGCTCGACATGTAAAAGTCTCGCTTTGAGGGGAGCCGACAGCACCTCGAATAATTGTTCCGCGGATGAAGAATCCGAAGACGGGGAAGGTTCTGGCACCATTCGAAAGATTGCACTGAGTTGCTCATCCGACAGGTGATGATCATCTGTTTCGTGACTTTTGCGTTTCGTTGCCTTGGAAGCCTTTCTTTTCAAAAACTCATCGTCGCGATAACGGCAAATGAGGCAACGCCACGCACCGCGAGGGACATTGAATACTGTGAAATAAGAGTTGAGAGGGTATTCCGTTCAGCGGAAAGAAACATGGAGAACAATACATATTCCATAATTCGCGTCGCTCACCGGGAATAAAGTGACATAGCTGATGATACGCTCGATCACACTTATATTGCGAGCCACTACTGCTCTTTCTGCGACTGGCGTGCTCGGGCCCATCACAAAGAATCAAACTGTTTCGTGGGTCATAAAATCGATGGGGGAGACGGAAGGGGGGCTGGGGATCCTGCGAGCCATCGCCGGACCCATCATCCAATGACGGTTCCTCTCTCTTGAGAGTGGTGGCGGTCGTTGCCTCTTTCGTGTCATCTTCCGGCACTTTCGATGGAGAAGCAACTTTGACCAATGGATCATTCCCGGCATTTTCTGCGGCATCCACCGATGAAGACACACGATCAACCAAGATGCGTTCTGACAAAACGGCTGCAGTTGAAGCCCGAATAACAGTCATGGGTGAGGCAGGAGAAGCATCCATACCTACTGCACCAACGTCGGCCACCGAACATTCCGATGAAACAATGGCAGAGGAAGCAGCAGCAGGCGCAACCTTTACTGCATGCGGTTGTACATCATTGCCGTCCTTCTCAACTTTGGAAGTGGCATTGAGAGTTTCGGGCAAGAAAAAGAATTTATCGCCAAAATCCACGGCACATTTGCAGAGACAGCACGCCACGTCATCTAAATTACTGCTTTCATCTTGATTTTCGAAATGTTCTTCGGTCGCTGCCTTTGCGACACCTAGGCTCTTCGTTTCGTCTCCGTTGAGCAAGTTTCTATCTTCGTTTCTAACTGATTTGTTTCTATTCGTCTTCGCGGTAGACCCCGACGCGTTCTTAGTTCTCTTCGTGGTCTTCTTCGTTTGCTTTGCAATGTTATCCCTCACTCCCCCACGCCATCCCTGACACTTTCCACATCTCGCTTTATTTGGGGAGACACAATTTCCACAGTTTGTACATTGCCACGACGACGGCGACGGCGAAGACACGTCCTTCTCTTCTGCAGACTCGGTCACCGCGTTCGACTCCTTGGACGACTTTGTCAAATCTCGTCGAACGCCCCCCCTCCATCCTTGACATTTGCTACATCGTTTCTTCGTTTCTAGGTTATCCCATCCGCACGAATGACAGAGCCACAACCCCTCGTCTCCGATTTGTTCCTGAGCGAGATCGGATTCGCGTTGCGTCGATTTGGCACAATGTCCTTTCTTCGACATTGCCTCCGTTTTGGATTTGGATCGCGACGGCTCGTCCGTTGCGGCGGCAGCGTTGTTGTGCATGGCCAAAATCTTTTCCGTGGGTCGCACTGGACGCGGACTGCGAAAACAAGCACGGAGAGGCATGCGGAGAACGGGTGTTTCGTGGAACGAATCGAGATCACGAGAAAAGAAAAGAGGTAAGAACGAAATGTACCAAAAAAAGATGACGACGGAGGAGAACAATCGACAATCACTCGCCGTCTGGAAATGGCACTCTTGCGTGGTACCATGACTCCCCGTGGAGAGGGTGCGACAGTCCCATCCTTTCGCTTCCCACTTGTTGTTGTGTTTCCCGCTGTTGTTGTTTTTCTCGACGACAAAGTCGATTTCGACTGCCTCCTAGATGCATTTTCCCCGGCGATCCGCGATGCCTTTTTGGCGCGAGGGTTTTCTCCGGCCGTGCGTGCCTTGGACTGCCGTGTCGTTTCGTTCTTTTTTGTATTCGATTCCTCGTCGCTTTTGTTCGACGTCGTGAATTGTGTTTCCGCACCCGCCTCGATCGTTTTCTGGTCCCCAATGTCGGCATGATTGCAAGCGGCATCACCCATGTCATGGTCGGAGTCGATCCTCGACCTCTCGTCAAACCCCCCGCCGTCAATCTTGTCGACTCGTCTCCTCTTTTTCGACGCGGCCTTGCGTTTTTCCGTGGAATTAAATGCCTCTAAAAAAGCGGCATCGCCCTCCTCCACGCTGAGTCCCTGCTTGGAGGGCCTCGCGACGAATTTTTGCGGGGGCCGGGTTCGTCGTTTGGAGCGCGGCGTCGTCGCGGCGTCTTCCGCTTCGCCGCCGCCGTTGGCGTCCGTAGTTTCGACGGCGGCAATATTGGACTCGGCGCCGCGGTTCGATGTGTCGCCGCCGTTGGCGTCCTTAGTTTCGGCATTCGCGTGGAGGGCCGTCGAGTCTACGTCGTTGTCGTCGCGGTGCGGCCATTGTGGATTTGCGATGGAGGTGTTGTCACCATTGTCGGATGCGGTGTGAATGGTGGTGTCGGAGTGTATCAATGATGGGTGGTTCATTGCGATGTTGTCTAAAGTAGTTGGGGTGAAAGGAACCGAATGGCGGATGTCGATAATTTTTTTATGGATGGTCGTAAACTACCATGCCGTGCCCGTTGACATTGTATTATATCTTGCTGTAATGAAAGTCACCGTACAATACTACCATACCTACTGTAATACTATACCCATTCCTGCATATGTCGTGGCGAGACAGATCGAAGTTTTAATTTGTGTGGGCGCGACGAAGGTTGTCGGAGTTGGGGGAATAATGTGTTTTATTGAAGCCCCTTCCCCTCCTATGCCCATTGGCTCTTTTTAAGCCACTTAAAACATTGATACTTTTTAGTTCAAAATTAAACAAAAAAACACCCATCATCAAAAATAATGTGCCAGTAAATAAATATCAAAATCTTACGACCCGGGTGGTATCATCAAAATTCTCATTCCAAACGTGAGACGGTGGGGTGGGTTGATGATACATAAGGACTGGCACTGTCCGTAAACCAATCTTGTTTAAATATATCAGAGACGAGACACGGATTGAAACATCAAAACTCGATTATTTCTTTCTTGGGTGTGTCTCATTGAAGGTGAGGGAAATATGGTTGAAAAAGTGAAATTTTATATTTATTTCTTTTTCATATTAAATGAGCACAGCTGTTCTAAATCGATTTAAAAATTCAATATTAGATGAAGCTACTTCTTTAAAGTTACTTATTTTAGTCTTCATACTCAACTTCAAACAAACATTCTCCATTGTTAATGGCTAGCTGTGTGATCACACAGATAGCTTCCATGACATCACGATGGCCAATAATGTTGTGACAGTAAGTTTGTCTCAAGATGCTCCTGTCCTTCAAGCGTTTGTTGAATTTCTCCTGCCTTGACCTCACCCTACTCATGATCTTTTTCTTCTCCTCTGGTACAGTAATGCAACTGGGACATTCCACTTTCAAAGGAGCCTCACCAGCATACCAATCATCAGCCTCAACACGCTCAAAAAGCTCTAAGAACGTTGCAAGGGATAGTCTAAAAATGTCTAAATTGTTATAGTCCAGGCTGGTAAGGCCCTCTCAGCCAAATAATTTCTCCTCCAAGAATGGAAACAGCAATGTCATACCTAACAGCAGACTTCTTGAATTTGTGAGAATACCAATCTCTTCCACATTCAGATATTCTCACATCTACTCCATCAACTGTCACAGTGCAGTCATTGTATTTGTAATTTTTAAACCTGTTCTCAAAAATGATCCGAAGAAGAGTGAGTGTAATTTGTTCGAACAAAAATCAAAATAACACTTACTCACAACATATGGCTCCAAATCTTAAACTGCCCTGATCATTGGCCACACATACTTTCGGAGGGTCTTTGGATCAATGGCCCCAGAGGATCCACCAGCAGTTGAGCATGCAACATTTTGAGAGGGGTAGACCTTCATGAAGAAGCAGGACCAGAGGAGATGAACTATCTGTGTCTTGTGAGGTAAGCAACCAAAAGAATTCAGCATTTGCCACAACAGCAACATAACCTCAGCACTACAGCCAAAGTATGAGCGGAAGCGGAGATCTTCAGAGAGTTCTGAGCCAATCCTATGGCCAGAGCGATTTTGAAGGTCTCTGCCTAGGGTGTAAAAATCAGCAATTACGGGTTTGTCCACACGAGCGCGTTTTGTTGATGTTTCTCCCTGGCGAGTCTGGTGGGGAGCTTCATAAGCTGCTTGGTCGCGCCAGTCAGGTGGGTCCATGCTGGCTTAAAATAGACAGGAAGTGGCGTATGGTACCATAAAAACAATGGATTGCATGATGTGCAATCTCGATCGATCACAGATAATGAATCAATCTTGATCGATCGCAGATAATCAAAACACGGAGCTCAAGCAATGACACTTGATGTCTTTTTTGTGCTGTAACCTATTAAATGTAGAGTATGCTGGATTAATTTTTGAGAATTCCAGCCATTTTGGATATTACATCCATTTCAAACTAAAATGGCTTAAAAATCGGAAAAAGCTGAGATCGTCAATCTCAGCTTTTTCCGATTTTAAGCCACTTAACATATGAATCAGTAATATTTCTACAGAAAATCGAGAATCTTGGCATTTCCGGATTTTGCAACCGAACGGCTGGAAAAACCGGAAATACTGAGATTTTCGATCTCAGCCTCATTTTATATTTAAGCCATTTTTTAAGCCATTTGAGTTGTACATCGTGAACAAGACTTTTCTCTGTTACGAAAAAGTCTCATCACAGCAACCTCACAATGAACCGTCATGCTTGGTCCACAAAATACCATGCCACCAAAATTGGCATTGAAGTGGAAGAAGGCGGACGACATCAAGCTACGGGAACTTGTCCAGCAAGAAGGGAACAACATCACCCTTAGTCAAGCCAAGCCCAACATCCAACTCATCCATCAAAACTGGCCCCATCAAGATTGGAAGAATTTTTCCCCATTGATCCGGAAAAAGCTCGAGAAACTCGAGATTGAGGGAATCATTGTGGGGAAAAGATGCTCAACAGCTGCTGGTAAGTTGTTTACTGTTTATTTTAACCTTATATACAAAAAATAATGTCAATCTCATGTTGCTTCTAGCTGACGCACAATCCAGCAAGAGTGAAGATAGCGAGGACGAATCCTACGCTGCCTCGATAGCTTCGTCCGTCTCTCTTGGATCCCAAGATACTGAGATAGAAGAAGGCGAAGTTGACGACCTGGCAATCGACGCTGCCACTATGCCAACCCCAAAGCCTGTGCGCAAGAAGTCACCTGTACCTTCTGCTGCTCCCATCACTGCTACAGCTCCTGCTAAGAAAATAGAGGCTGTCTCTACCACCGAGCTTGCCTCTGCTTTCGGGAACTTGTCTGTACAGGCTCTCAGCCCCTTTTTTGACTTCCGATGCCCCTATGTTCCCTACCACCACAAGAAAGACAACAAGCACATCATCTGGTTTGATGTGCATGCTCCTGCTCTGCCTAAACATTTTCTCCGCTATGCAAGAGTTCTGCCTGGAGGTCAAGAGTTGGCATGGCTCTTTGGCTTTCCAAAGTGGTGGAGTGATGAGATTACCCTAAAAAAGCAGATGGGCAGTAGTTGGGATAAGAATTCAAACCGGGTTCAAGCTCGTGCCCAGCAGGTCACACACTATGTGGCTAAGAAATACCCCTCTCGTGATGAATGGATTGAAGGGACCCCTCAAATTGTTTGCTTGCCATTCAAGTGTGTCGAGGGTGATGTTACAATTACTTGGGGACTTTGGCCAACAAATATGCCTGTTGTTGGGAAGATGAAGCAGTACCTTCCAACTGTGACCATGATGGTAACATCTGTGGAGGACTATGTTGGAGGGAAGGAAGAAGAGGAGGTATTCGTTTATGATTCTGATAATGAGTCCAGCAATCAACAGTCACTTGAGAATGAAATGAATGATTTGTAAGAGGCAGAAATTTATATAGTACAATATGCACAGCTATGTAGTTTGATTTAAATAATAATTGAATAACTTATATTTCCCTGCCATAAGTCTATTGCATCTTTTTTAAGATGTCATCCAATTTCCCTCACCTTCTTCATCAAGAAATATGATGTTCGCATAGTTTACATGATATTGCCAGCCCCAACATAACGACCCCCCAGAAAATGGCGCGGGTTTTACTGAAAAAACGCAGGAATTAATACCAGAAGTAATCACAATCGCGAGTACAATAATATAGGTATAATATTTTGTACCATGCATCACAACTGCTGCATCACAGGAGACAAGTGAAACTGAGACCAGCAGCGTGAAACAAAACAAAGATGAACTCTCCACAAACTACAATGAACTTCCCGACAGCAACAACCATGAACTCACCAATCTCCAAACCAACATATAAAGAAGTGGACACGCCTGCCACCGCCCCATCCAGCGACACGGAAGAAGTACCAGAAGCCGTCGATGACGACGAGTACGAAACGGCCTTCAGTAAAATGCAGAATGCAGGCCCTACGAAAAAAATGATGCGACGTGGGAAAGCATACGGCGTCTCCGCTTTGGAATCGCTTACCGACGAGGGTGAAGGTGGAGTGAAGAATGGTGAATTGGACATTTCAACGTTTGCCATGGACGACTTCATGGAAGGCCGACAGAGCGGCATTTTTGGTAGTCAGGATTTGGAGCAGTGGGATGAAGGTGGCGATTCGCTCCGAGATGAATTAAGTGCTAGCTCGAGGGCGAGGAAGACGGTGCAAGCCAATGACGATGGAGACCATGCCGGTCAGGAATCGGACAATAGTGTCCAGGAGGGCTTCACAGGGAGACACAAGAACATTTCTCAGCCCGCCAGTGACCACGAGTCGGATGAAGAAGAGACGGAGTTTACAGAGGCATCTGGCTATGGCTTTAGTCAAGGGAACGTTCGTGCAGGTGATGTCGCCGATGATGATGAGCAGGCCATCGTCACCATGGACGATGCAGAGGGAGATGAGTCAGGGCACAACGCTTTAACCGCAGATGAGACAGACATCACAGAAAAGACAACCCAAGCGGAATGGGAGGTACAAGAAATCTACAAACCTGCGCGATCAGCTATTACCAAGCCTCCCATCTCCGACCTCTACAGCATTGTTGACGCCATCTTCCAATCTGCTGACAAAGACACCATGACTGTTAAACAAGTAAACAAATCCGTCGGGGCCCATTTTGGAATGGGTAAGCTCGATAAAAAGATCAAGGGGTTGATTAAGGAGAGGTTGACTGCGCTGGTCTCCGGGGAGATTGTGCTCGGCACAAATGACAACAGTGACAACAAGGGTCAAAACTCCACAAAGGGCAAGACGGAAAAGAAATCTTCAAAGAAAGCACAGAAAGACGAAAAGAACGAAGATAATTTTCATGGAGACGCGGATCTGAGTGACGAAGAAGAAGCCGGAAACGACAGCTCCACGGATTACGATGAACCCGCTACTCGTCCCTCCAAGAAGAAGACGAGGAAGTCTCGCAAACAGTCCCGCGACGACAAATCTCTCTCGGATGCATCCAAAAACAGCGACGCCAAACCAAACAAGATTCGAAAAAACAGAAGCCGCAGCTCCAAATCTGGCAAAATGGCCAAACACATTCGAGACCACGCCAGCAAAACACGCCTTCGCCAATTGGAAGAGGCTCGCATACGCCAAGAAGAACTAGGTAACATTGCATGCTCCACCAAAGGGGACAAGAACGAAGAAGACGCCCCGACATTGTCCGAGGAAGATCGGCTACGTGCTCAAGCTATAGCAGCGCGGTTTGATACTAATAGAGAAGAGGAGGTGTTGAAGAGAGAGGAGGATAGGGTGGGGTTGATTGATATATTGAGGAGAAAAAGGTTAGAGATAATTACTTTAGATGAGGATGAGTTGGAATTGAAGACAGAGGTGCCAAAGGATACAGCGCGAGATGGCGATGGTCAGACGAAAAGGGAGAAGATAGAGAAGTCGGAGCTCATGGTGGATTTGGACGACGATGAGGAGGATAGTAGCGACGATGAAGATGACGAACTTGAAATCATTGCCTCTAATGCAAGCGCTAGTACTTCAAAAGCAAAGAAGACTTCGGTTCTTGATTGCTTGTTTTCCAAGCCAGGTTGCAGCTCTGGTTCTCGCGTTCCGCGTAGTTACATCTCAAAGCCGGTGGCAGATCCTCGTCTTGTGCTTCGAAACGCTCTACGTGCCAAGCAGATGAAGGCTGGTAATCGATGGCTTGCAAGGTGAGTACATGGTGGCCAATCTATTGATCATGATAGTTTTTGCACGTACTCACTCACATTAGTTGTGTGTCGAAAAAGGGAGTTGGGTTATAAAACCGAAGAAGAACACATACGTGACTGTTTGGAAGCGGAGCTCAAAAAGCGAAAACAGATTCTCTACTTGGAGAAACAGGCCGCCCTCCGCGACAAAAGTGAATTTAGTGTTAATCCTGCATTTGAAGTAAGCCCCGATGAAGACGATCATGATTCAGCGGTTGCCTCGGGAGACGAGGAGGAGGACGAGGAGGTCGCTATGGCACGTCATTTAGAGCAATCGGATATAAAATCTGAAGGCGATTCAGAGGTAGCCGAACAAGAAATGTCAGATCACGACGACTCTGGAGGCTTTGCCGATAAAGATTATCTGAATCAGGTCGACGATGGCCGAGGTCAACTTGATGAATGGAGTGAACCCGCACCAACCGAGGAGACGTCATCAACTCCTGTGCGACCTCGTCCTTCTACAATTGGGACAACGCTGTTCTCACCAAGTTCCTCACGCGAAGAATCACACACGACTCAGAACGAACAAGTCGAGGCAGGCAAATCGGCGTGTATTGATGGCAACCAAGACAATTTCGAACAAAATACCTCTGAACCAACAGAGGACAAGCTCAACTCGTCGAAGTCAATTGATGGGGAGACATGTTTTGACACCATCATTGATGCTGACAATGTGGAGCAAGATTTAGTTGAATCGGCACAGGCTGCGAATTCTTCAGAAGAGAAGCAGGGAAAGAAGCCCAACAAGTCCAAAAATTCAGCGTGGCAAGCATTACTCCAAAAAGAGAAAGAGTCCCTTGCCAAGCAAAAGAAGCTTCATAAGAAAGGAGGTGGCTTGGTTGAAGGCGAAGCCGAGGAGGAGGAGGAAGAAGAGGGTATCGTCGGATTAGAGGACTTTGGATTTTCGATCGAGAAGAAAAAGGATGAAGACACGGATGATGATGTCGAGGCTGATGCTGATGACTTGGACCATGTTGTGGATGATCTCTCTGATGGCGAAGGAGACGAAGAAGCAGGCGAACAAGCAAGGAAGCGACTTGAAGCCCGCGAGGAAAAGGAACGCCACAAGGAAATCATAAGGCGGATGCGAGAAGGTTATGATGGCAGACGTGGTGGCATTGCAAGTGGCATTGGAGGAGCTCGTGGAATTCACAGGTTTGATCAACTTGTTGCCGCAGACAATCGCGAGGATGCCAAGCGTCTTGGATTGTTAAACGAGGATGAAATGGACAGTGACGAGGAAGAGAATGATGGAGAACTCAAGATGAAGAAGGATGCTCCCGATGATGAAGACGAAGCTGCATTGTTGGATAGAATGCTCAAAGAGCGATTTTTAAATAGAGATGATGATGATTTCTTGGAGGAAAGCTTTTCTGATGAAGAGGAGGAGGAGGTTGGCGAAGAAGACGGTATGCTTTGTAATAGACTATTCTTCTTGTCTTTGCTCGAATTCCTCTCATCTGCTGTTTTGACATTATCTAACTCTTGGATCAGCAAACGGCAACCCCGAAGATGACGAGGAAAAAGAGCAGGAACGGTTGGCTAAGCGATTTGCCAAGAGAGCACGAATGAACCGAATCTTGGAAGCATATGAAGGAGATACTGAGTTTTCGCGTTCGCGTTTGATTGACGAGGATGCGAGCATGCAGATTGAACTCAAATCTATGAAGGTAATCGTACTTCATTCTATTGGTTTAGTCAGTTTTCCAAGCTGAACACCGATTTTTGCCCTTCTGATACGATTTTTTGTTGTGCTCAGGCTATGCAGAATACGAGAAGGATATCACTCCATTCAATCTCCAACAGCAATCATGGCACGGGATTATTAAAACGACAAAAAAGTGACACCAACGTCATGGAACATCCAGTTAAATCGGGAGTCAAAGCCTCCTCTAATTTCATGTCACAAGAAGGAAGTCTATCTCTTGCTCTCATGGCAAGTCGTTCTGCATGCAGGAAGAGAAAGACAACATTCATAAGCGGAAAACAAAGTAGCTCAATTTCAAGACAGAACTCATGTTCAAGTAAAAGCATTTCTCTTAGCCACGTTGTCTTTGTTGAAAGCCTTAGTGTAAGCCAATTTGATTCTGCCAACATTTCACATTTGGGTAAAAGTACCATTAAGAAATCTGCGATGAAATCGATCCCTAAGCACACTGCTTCAGGAAGTCTTTGGAGTAAAGTTTGTTCTAGAAACTGGTCGAAAGAGTGAATTGAAATTGTGTCAGGATACAACAAAATGTGATGAAATTATTGCTCTCCCATGTGTTGGCTGAGCCAGCAGTCAGGCTTAATGTATTGCATAATGATTATGTTAAGAATATTGAAATATGAACACATGGAAATAATTGATTAACATGTTTCCTACTGAAGCGTGTACTTGCTAAGGTAGACTCAAAAATTTTCGAAATCTTATGTTTTATCCAAACAGCAAAAATAACTGCAGTATGCATGTACATGATTCCCAAGTAAAGAAATTGAAAAAGTCGCTTAACTATCCAACAAGTTGATCTACATGAATGAGGCCAAAGGAACTGGTTATAAGTATGAGTAAAAATTGACGTAATGCTAAGCTTATTGAGGTTGAGGGAATTGGTCTATATAAAGGGACCTAACACAAGCAGAATAATTAGTAGTTAGTATTTAATTTAATTGCAATTAAAGAGAGTTGGCAAAATAATGCATTATATTAGAAAACTACTTTGTAATTCTCACCAAAAAGAGGATCACCATTTTTAATGGACAACTGCACACTTAGTTGGAAATGTCGCCGACATGTCTCCACGTGTCGTCGCGACGCCGACAAT
>JALLPD010000304.1:0-17480 GCA_036940065.1 Cyclotella cf. meneghiniana
TAGGTAAATATTGGTGGTATATGAGGTGGTATTATATTTATCTATTTTCATAGTACCTCCAGCTCATAACCCAACGTCGGGTACGATAATATGGTACTATTGTATGTTTTTTGTCTTTGGTTCAGACTTGGCCTGAAGTCCTTTGTCTTATGGTATGGAGTACCGCACAATACCAAAGGCGATGTGGAGCATAGGCAGCAGCAGCGTCTTGGCTGTTGATGGTGGGCATGGTTGCGCGAGATCTCAAGGGATATGATTTTAGACCATGTCCATACCATAGAGAAAATCATAGTACGAGAACCCAAGGAATTGTACTGTACCTTCAATGTGTTATCAGCCCTATGATTTCTCACCCTGTCTGTCGCCTGGAATGGTATGATTTCAGAACTTTGTGGCAGGGCAGAGTCGATGCTGCCTCATCGTTCTGAAATTGCACCCCTCGAGATCTCCAATCACACCCACTTGATAGCCATTCATTTTTGATTCGGGTGACGGGCAGACTAGAGCAGAGTTCTTTTGTATTGCGTAGATGATGGTACATTTTCTATTGACGTCAGATGTGATGCAACAACATAATCCATAACATAGAAAAAAATAGTAGTGATGCTGCCTCCGCATTCTGAAATCTCAGATCTCTCAAATCCAACCGCATCGCGAGTGAAGTTTTGGGTGGGTGCGAAGGTTCGATTTCACTTCCTATGGTATGGACGGACCATGGGACCCCTTTGAGCCCATAACCCAATGAAGGGGTACGATTCTCGGATAGTACTATGATTTTGTCTATGGTATGGACACGGCCTAAGAAAGATTACCATACTACTAGAGTCACCGGCACCTGTATAATGATTTCACGGAAGACGGGCATAACGTATTTCGGGCAAAAATGACCTTTGCGCAACCGGTTCTTCTTTGGTATCACAAAGGAACTGATTCTGCAAACCGTGATTCAATGCGGTACATAGTATTTGGTCGTTATTATTTTTATTTTACGCGATCCCGTCTTTTACTCTTACGCTTCAGATTACTCCGTGAAGAAAAATACGAAAACAATGTACTTTCCGCTCTTTCCTCCATTTTAGATTTTTGCAGAGATGAAACTATTGTGTTCTGTCACTTCAAAGTCAAACATAAATTATTTAACTTATTAACCAGGTAGTATTTCAACCAACAATCTCAAATCTCTCAATAAAAATCCAACATTCTTTTGCTCTTATTCCTATTTTATGCCTCTCGCCAATTGTTGGAAGGGCGCATCGTCAACAGTAAAAATGGTCCATTTCAAATTATGTGGTGTCATCCATCTCGCAATGCGTTCGATTCTTGTCTTTTTCGCATTCACCAGAAGCAGCTTCATCCCTGAGGCTTCTGCGTACCCCTTCGATGCCACTGCTATGAATGATCACAGTGAACGTGAAAGTGTCACCCCTATCCTCGACGCGAATAGCCTCCATCATCGAGAACTGTCCATTATGTCTTCTCTTCGTGAGGACAGCAAGCATCGCTCACTTCAGACAACTACCAATAACTGTATGCAAGACTTATACGGAAGAAATTCACTTTCTTGCGGATCACAAGATATTAAATTCCTAGCTATTACTGGTGTCGTGGTGTACGACGACGGCGCTTACTTAGAGAATGGTATTTGGAAGGGGGCGTGTCGTGGAAAGGACGACTACGTCAACCTTAGCTTTACTGCCGATGTTTCGTTAAGCTCAGACAGGTTCGATATAGGAATGTACATCAACACAGAAGGTGGCAGCGCCTTGACCGGGACCTGTACAATGTCTTTGCTCACTCCGGGTGTGTACACTGCTACTGACGGGGGCACCGTTACAATTGGCTACCTTGAAGGTACACCAGATCAATGTCCAGACATCAGTGGAGGTGGCATACTTGTAAATTACGCGTTTGCACCGGTAAGCAGCGATTCTTTTACTATTCCCTGCCTTCCCATCCCCTCTCTCACGACCCATTCTTTTGTTCATTCTTCGTCAGCTTACCTTGAAGTGTTTCGATACTCCTGGTTCAAATGGAGCACCCGGCGATGGATTGCTTGATTTCGACATTGCTATATGTTGGAATCAAAACGAAGCGCAATTTTGTAACCCCGACTCTGTTTCAAGTTGGCCCTTGCCTGGAACATCATCTAAATGTTGGAACGGCGAGAGGTTTACAGTAGACGTTGATGGTTAGTGACATTGTGTGATCCGTTTGGATATCCTTAAGTGTTGGCACGTCTCACAAGTTTACGTTCCTTTCCTCATCGAAAGTCCCTCCGTGGAATAGTCCTTCTAGTCAGCCCAGTGTCTCCTTTAAACCATCGGCTTCTCCGTCACTTTCCACACAACCCTCGTCAGTTCCTAGCTTCAGCCCATCGAACAAGCCCTCAAACAATCCCTCGTTATCATCTCACCCGTCGAAATCTCCGAGCGAGCGGCCGTCTTCTGTTCCCAGTACCAGTCCGTCAGGTTAGTTCTTGGACGTTATGTACGAAACTACCCTAAACTGGAAAGCTAGAAGCCTTTATTCCTGAGCTGACCTCACGATCCTTCGACATTTCTTCAAATCTCAGCCAAACCTTCAAACGTCCCATCTGCATCGCCGTCTCTTTCGAGTCAGCCAAGTGTCAGCGCGCGACCTAGTCATAATACTGCATATCCATCATGTTAGTTCACAATTTGATGCACTTTCACATTCGATGATTTGTGCTATTTATTTCGCTTTACACAGCTTTACCTCATCGATTCTTCTGTACATTTTTCACACACCAAGCCATCCCTTCTATCTCGGGGGCCCCCAGCGTGAGTTGAAATATTATTGCTGCTCTCCTTTCTTCTTCTAGTGTCTCATGTTGATACTGCTTGTATACAATAGAACCTCCCCTCGCCAGCTCCCAGTATTTCTAAGATGCCGTCCATTTCACCGTCAATGGCTCCCTCGTCACAACCATCAGCCTCGCCGACTGGAAGCTTGTACTATCCGGACTGGATCAACGAGTCGCAAGTTTGTAAAAACGATGGCGCTGATCCCGAATACATGGCTCAAGTCCAGAGAGAAAATTGTAAGTACGAGACCTCGCACCATTCATGAAGTTAAATTCAAGATTAATTCACCCCTGTGCGCCGTGCGGTTCACATGGTTACAGACTTGTATCGGAGCAAGGAAGAGTGCTGTCAGGTTAGTTCTGTAGTTCTCGTGTTTGTTTTGTTTTTGAATATATTTTGTCCAAACCTCTGTCATTTTCCGTTTAACATCCAATTAGAATCACTTTTGGTGGCGCATTCAACAATGCATGGGGAACGAAAAACCCATGTATTACTCGAACGGGAGCTTCTGCGATCAAAAAGTTTTCTTCGAGGACTGGGAAAGCAAATATACGCCTGGTACTTGGTCGTCCTCCGATCAATTCGATACCCTTCGAGAATGCTGCGTCGCGAAGTTTTGGTGGGATATCGAAGGGTGTGTTGCTTCGAGTCCTAAAGAGCTTACGTTTTCTTTTAGCATTGACATTGGAAATGTCGTTCTACCGCTTTACTGCCAAGATGCAGACACAATCGGCAACGCTTTGGAAACTGCAATCAACATAGGACTTGGCAGCAGCAGCATCTCTGCTGTGACACAAATCGGTTGTGCGACCCTTTCTCGAAATGCTGATACTGGCAATACTGAATGTGGTGGATGCCTCAAAGGATCGTACACTGGAGATTTTGATGGCTCATACCCCTCAGGCTACTATTCGTCTACAAGTTCAACAACGGTGATGATCGAAGTCAGTACCAAAAGCAATGATTGCTCTGACTCGGCGTGTTTTCAATCCTTTTATAACTCGATCATAGCTGACTTTACGGCCTTTGTCAGTTCCGGCGATCTCACAACTGAAATTGTTACTTGGGCGCAAAATAGGGCACCCCCTATCCCTGAGTTGTGGAATGCAGAAGTCGACACATCTTCGTTTTCGACAAGCGGTAGCTATGATGACCCTTTCAATGATCGAAATGGTGTCATCTTAGTTTCTTCTGTCACGACAACGGGAGCGCTCTCAGTATCAGGCCTCCCTACCTCCCTGACTACTGCCCAAAAAGAAGAGCTAGCGTCTTACTTTGAAACTTCCATCAAGGATACACTTGACTCACAAGGGTTACTCCTTGATGGAGCCATTGTAACTGTCATTGGCATCAGTGATGGAGTTGTTCAGTATGAAATTACGATCAATGCAGGCTCACAGGCTGATGCAAATCAGGCAATCTCCGATATCAACTCTTCTTTAGATGAACCCAGTACTCTGGTGTCAATCGCAACTTCAGTAAAGAACGACTCTTCTGGAGGAGATCTGTCTCTGACAAGTCTCTCAGTACATTCCAACGCTGCAGGGAGTTCAAGTGAAACCACTGTCTCGAAGGCAACAAGCAGCGGCCAGTTGACAACAAGTGTAAGCACAATAGGTTTATCATCAGCAGAAATTGGAACTGTGGAATCTTTCTTTGAGGATGCAATTACCAGGACGCTTGGATCTCAAGGGGTTCTCCCCAAAGGATCATTCGTTACTGTCACGAGCATTGTTAATGGTGTTGTGAATTACCAAATCACAATGTTTCTTGATCCGGCAGCCGATGCTGGTAGCATTGTATCTTCAATTGATTCTGCCTTCTCCGACTCATCAACTTTGGCGATGATTTCAGCTTCAGTCAAATCTGACTCAGCAGGTTCGACAGTTGCAGCAGCTCTTGCAACTTTGGCTGTAACTGGTTTCACCGCAGGAGCCACGACTGGTAAGACCATCACCTATCACTAGATCTCAATTATCATTTTTCATCCGACATATTTTCTGCGTCCTGTTTGTGTGTGTGTCAATGAATCTTAGGTATTCCAGACAATCCTTGGTACCCAGATTTTGCCAAACAGAAGAACACATGCTCAAACGATGGATTTGCACCACAATTCATGACCAGTTACCCCAAAGATTACTTGTTCTCGACTAAACAGGAATGCTGCAATCAATGGTTCTCTTATGATCCGTACTGTACTACTTCCGCGTCCACCAAAATGAGATTTTACCCTGACTATTCCTTAGGACTTTGCGGACGAAAACAGGAGAGAGAATTTGAACCTTGGGAACGTGATCGCTACGAAAGCCTGGAAGAATGCTGTTCTGCCAAGTTTTCTTCTTACAATTACAACAACTGTTGTGCTGCTCCTGGCTTAGGTGGGTGTGGTCTCAAGGGAAATGTAGTGTACATCCCAAATTGGAGCAACTCCAGTTGTTTTGCGAAGAGTGAAACCGCTTTAGCAG
This sequence comes from Cyclotella cf. meneghiniana, assembly GCA_036940065.1. Taxonomy (NCBI): domain Eukaryota; phylum Bacillariophyta; class Thalassiosirophyceae; order Thalassiosirales; family Thalassiosiraceae; genus Cyclotella; species Cyclotella cf. meneghiniana. The sequence goes on from JALLPD010000304.1 coordinate 5,291, forward strand.
GGTTTGAGGAGGTTTATGCCAGCTCCACTGCATCTCAATGTTGCAATAACAATTTTGGATGGAGACAGAAGGAGTGTTGCGCTGCTGCTGGTGGTTGTTAAACATAAATCATTCTAATGCTCTTTCTACTGTTGTCCGTGTCAAGAAAAGCAATTTTGTGATTTTCCAGCATTTATCGTAACGCAGTTATCACTCATGCCTTTGAACTGCATCTCCGCACCACTTTATAATCGGGCATCAGGGAAAAATTCTGTTTTTTCAATTCAAGGGTTGGCTGTTAAAAAGCTTCCTATTCTGCACACAGAATAACCACATAGCGCCTTGGTCCTAGGCTTCATGCAGCTGTCTACCAAATGTTTATGTACAAGCTACAAGTCTAAAGAGATAGGGACATATAATGCAGTGGAGTGTAACTAAATCCCTAATAAAACAGGCTAAGGACTACTACTAGGCTAGCATGTGTCCCCTTGTATACTATAATGCTTGGCATCAGCTTGTCATGGCTGGCAGCAAGGGGACACAGAGTGGGGAACTTTTTGTTAGGCTTGTTGGTGGGAGGAAGGTATTCAATTGGAGTGATTGCAATTGGATAATCAAAAATGTGAACATCTTGTAATGCAACCACGATGAGGAAAGATGCATTTTTTAATCGCATTATGGGAAAATGTGTGGTTCCCACACATGTCATCCATCATGGTGCCAATGCGGCTGCACGGGAATCAATAGGAGCATGTCGCGGTTTGCACTTCCACACTGGATAAAGATAGGGCACTGCACTGTGGATACAAGAGGGCGACAGTCTGGAAAGCTGGCCCTAGTCTTTCAAGGATATTCTGCGAGCAGAATAATCATGTGGCACCTTGCTCCGAGGCTTCATATGGATGTCTTCCAAATGGGTTATGTATGAGCTACAAGTCTAAAGAGATAGGAACATATAATGCAATGGAGTGTAACTGAATCCCTAAGATAACAGGCTTAGGACTACAACAAGGCTAGCATGTGTCTCCTCAGGTACTATAACGCTTGGCTTCAGCTCATCTTGGCTGCTCATATCCTCTGATAGTGGCAGTATGGTGGGGGTGGGATGCATGCACATTGCACATGAATAAGAAGGGGCCATGATGGCACTAGTGTGATCAGATGATGTCATCGTGCAGACAGTCCATGAAGGGAAGGAGCAAAACACAAAAAGAGTCCTCTTCTAGAGTAGGAGTATGTACCAATTCCCTACGTGAGTGCCTGGGAGTATATTTGTTGTGAGGGAAGAGTCCCCGGGTGAGGTGGGAGTGCCATGTTGAGTAAAAGGGTGACCCCATTCTTAAAGACACATATTTTCTGAGATGATCATGCAAGCATTGGCTCCCAAAAGGGAGGATAATGATGAGGGGCTTGCATTGACTGGCATGAATGCCAGTGTGTTTGGTCATCCAGTATGGCCCCGAGCTATGAATGAGTTTGTTGGAGTGGCAGATTGAACAGTGTGGGTCTGTGGTAGGTTATCCCAGGCCAATGCTGATCAAAACTGTGTGCCAGAGAGGAGCTCTGCCATGGATTTTGTCAGGCATGTGATGGCACACATGGAGAGCTCATGGTACAAACTTAGTTGGAAATGTCCAAGTTTTGTCATGTTGCCAAGACCCCCCAAATGACATGTCACCCCAACATGCTTCATCATGTTGACAAATGTCGAAAATGTCTGCCCTACATTCTGCAAAAAAAATCATCCCAACCTGCCAAATGACATGTTGGAAAGAAATCAGCCAACATTTTGCCAGCATGTCAGGTGACTCTTTTGGACATAAGAAAAAAGCAGCAAAGCTATGCAGAAGATTGCATCATAATGGTGTGATTTGGTGCCAGAAAGCCATGAAAATGGTATCGCATACATTAATTCATGCATACGTACTGTTGTTTTTGTAAACAAACAACAATTATCTCCATCTGAGTAATGGCCCCATGAGTCATGGATTGGGCTGGGAAGTTGTGCGCTGACACATCAGCCAACACATGATCCAGCCTCGAATCCAGTCACAGTGTTGGTGACATTTGACATCGGCCGATTTTTAGCCGGCAATGTTGGCATCATGGTGACAGGTGACGACATGTTGCCAACATTTCCAACTAAGGTCACAAATACTTGATCCCAGTTGATCAGTGGGGCAATGTGTTGGCCATGTTGACCCTTCTTCATATGCCCATGAGATGCATTGTCAAGCCCCAGGGGGGGATGAAGACAACTTTGTGGAGGAGGTAAGTTTTAATTGTGTGTGTGCAATGTGGGTGTGCAAATGATGCTGAAAGCTAACATTATTGTGTTGTCCATAGGAATTTGATGGGGGGTTGAGGAAACATTCACGGACTTGTTTGCTTGTCTTGGGTGTGCATTGAATTTTGATGGCAATCCCTACAATGAGTTGTCTGTTTTGATCATGCCTGTCCTTGATGAGTACAATCCAGGTGAGTTACCTGCCTCCATCAGACTGTATGGGGCTTATTACACTGTTGTGTTCAGGCCAGGTGATTTTCTGTGAGTTCTGTGTTGCATGACAGCATGTATTGTGGCTAAGTTCTAGCGTGTGCAGCAGGTGTGGATTGCTTGGCGAGGAAGGTTGCCATCAAATTGCTGTATGTTGAGTGTACAGAAGATGACAGTTCCCTCAATGAGGAAGATTATCCAAGACACGAATGGCTGGAGACTGAGTTGTGGCCAGAGGGTGGTCGGGTTGCGCAGCCAAAGACGGAAGGACCAGGGATACAAAGGCCCCATGCTATGCCAATGAGTTCAGCATTGCCGGTAGCACTGGGGACATGGCGGCTATTGGCAAGCCAGGCCATGCATCACACCAGTGGGTGAGATGATCGGCATGCCAGGTTGGGTGTGTTTGGTAGATAGTCTGCCATAATTAGTAATTGTCTATTTTGGTATGAATCACATTGCTGCTTATTGTAGATTGTACATTAGATGTAGATGGGTTGTCGCCAAGAGGGGCAGAGCAGGATATGGATATTAGAACACTTATATAATGGTGGGTGTGTAGTCACAAAGTGTATGTTTGGGTTGAGGTCATAGTGTTAAATGAGATGTATTATCACTTATTGTTAGGTGGCGACAGCCAAGAGTGGGGTGAACATGCGGCTAGAGGTGAGTCTGAACAACGGGTTGTGAGACAAATTGGTCTGAGAGGAGGTGTTTGTGTGCTTCTAGTGGGCAAGCTGTCCTGGCGGTAGGTGGGTCAAACCCAAGCATGATTGCCTTGGTGTGTTGTGAGGCTGTATAGAAGGTTTTGTGGAGGTACATGAGGAAGGTATTGCTGCGCCAACAGAGACGGTTCTTGATATAGGAATCAGAGAATCATGCGCAATGGAGGAGGTTAGCCGCCGAGACTCAAATCAAGTGACAAGACCATGATTTCAGGTTGGTGTGCCCTTGTGGGATGTTGAAAGTAAAGTGGGCGACATGGCGCAGGAATGTGGTGAGTTCTACCGTAGTGATTTTTCATTGCATGCTGGTAGATGCTTCAATATAGACAGCAACCGGAGCATTGCACGGAGCATCTTAGCGGTGGGCACACCGATGTCAAGGCTGGCCTGGGTGGGGCACATCCAGGTCAAGCCAGTGCAACAACGGTAGGTGAGCGGTTATCTGTTGTCCTTGGTCTTTTGTTTGCGGATAAGCAGGGTCGTGAAAACTACGTCACTATCGACTGTGCAGTGGATGTCCGAATGGCAGTAGCTGGTTGCGGAGGTGAAGCTAAAGTTGTCAGCTATGACAGCAAGAGCGGAGGCATGGGCACCCCACTGTGGGTCGGTGATCTTGTCAAAGTCCACGGGGTGATCAGAGCACCACTCAGATTTTTGGAAGACTATGTAAGACCCCAGAATGAGACGGCACCAACGAAGGAGTCCTGTGAGGCATGCATGTGAGGCAGGATATAAAATGAAACATACCATAGGAGATCATTTCCTGGCATTTCGGGATGTCTTAGTATTTTTTAATAGCATTAGTCATTAGTTTTCTGTAATCTAAATCAGCTAGGTGTGGATTTGGCAGGCCACGGTCAGCATGGAAGGAAAGTGCTTGCTTGTCGTAGCCCATGAGAGTGGCATGGCAGATGCGTATGCCGGTGAGTGAGTTGCCTTGGATGAGGGAAACCACATAGCAGGCAAGGATCCAATTGCGGCCTTGGAGCGGGATGACTGGTGTGCATGGGTCCTCGAGACCTATGGTATGGCACCAGGAGATGAAATGAAGCTTCCTGGAGTGGCAAGTAATAGCCTGCTTATCACAAGTGGATCTGTGGATCCTGTCTGCAATAGTGCAGGCGTAATCAAGGAGATTATGGTGGCATTTGGGAGGTAGTGCCGGAAGCCAGTGAGGCTTGGGACCTGTGAAAAGAGATGCGGAAAATTGTGCGTGAGTGCGGATTTGGATGGGATTCTGGAGGTCCTGTTGGCAGTGACATTAGACTTTGTGTTGACGTGGCCGAAGTGGTAGCTAACGTCATTGTTGAAGAGGATTGCAGCTTTGATATGTGTCAGAGCGCGTCCGGTTGAGCTGACTGTACAGCCCTTTTTTAGCCATGCTTTGCCTTGTGTGTTATTGCACTCAAGGAGGAAGATGGGGTGTGGATCGGCAAGGTTGGGGCCGAGATTGCGGACATGAAGGTAGCAACCTAACATGGAAATGATCTTTGTGGTGTACTCAAGAGCATTGATGCTGATGAGGTGCGGGTTGTTGTGGACCACTAGATGTTGGATAGTGCGTGCCTTGACCTCTGTTGACCATTTGAGGTACCACCAAAATTTTGCACAGTCGCAATACCCGCCAGCAGTGTGCAGACTGGAGTTGCTATGGGCAATGCCAGTGGGTGTTCGTGGAATGAGGTGGGCAATCAGCATAACTTGGGGGTTGTGTTGGTTGAGAGGGCATGTTTGATGAAGCGTAGGTTGTGCATTGTGTTGCAGTTGATGAAGTGCAGGAGTCTACAATGATGGGTGGAGCGGACGGTGTTGCCCACATGGAAGGAACACTGTTTGTCACCAACCAAGGTGGTCGGTGTGGACTGGAGAGATTTGAGTGCGCTACGAAATGCGTGGTTGGTGCGGATTAGATGTGCCTGGTTCAAGCACAAGGCAGAAGCGAGGGACAAGTAGATGTGGCCCAGGAGGAACTTCAGCCACTGAGTGCCAAAACTGATGTCGTTGAACTTGCCGGTGACTACCTCGGCTTTGCTGATGAGGAATGATCGTTGATCATGTGGAAGAGGGTTAAGACCTTGGTGAGGAAATCAGGCTGGATGCCTACTGTGAGCCGTCGTGTGTTGATTGTGAGGCCGAGGATGCAGTTGACAGGTGCAACAATCATGTCGAGCAGCTTGTCCCAAGAGATGGGGTCCTGGTGTCATGTGAGGTCAGACTCGCCAAGGAGAATGAAGATGGCTTCAATCCCGGCTGCGTTGGCATGCTTGAAGCGTGCTTTGTTGGCAATGTTGAGATAGATATCATCGTCAACATTCACATGGTGAGGTGTGGTGGCCAGAGTGCCATCAATATCGAGGACGCCGCCAGGGTTTACGGCGTTGGTGACAGCACGTGTGAGCATCGGTGCTGAGTGGGGTTGCAGGGAGTGGCACCATCATATCTGGTTGATTATGGCGTGGTGCTTCTGGACAAGCGTGGTATCATGGAAGAGTTGCACGGCCAAGGTGGATTGGACCTGCCGGACTGCCTCCCATGCTAAAATTGGCACCAAAGGCGAGTCCTACCTGGAAGAAGAGGTACTCTGCAAGGACGTATGAGAAGGCCACTATGATGTCCAGGTGATACTTTATCTGGAAAAAGCAGGATTTGATGTCATTGGCATGGATGACAATGTTGTCGTGCAGATAGGAGATGCAGAGGTTATTTGTGCAGATGAGGCTGTTGGTCCGGACGGAGCCAAACTCGCAGTGGAGTTCAGAGCCGTAGGGTGTAGAAATCATGGAGTTGACTGGGATGGAATCCCAGTCGTACTTCCAGGAAGCATCAAATATTTGGCAATCCTTCTTGCCTGGTTTGATGAGGAAGTGCTGAGGCATGATGAAGCAATATGGAACAAAGGACCAAAGCCAGTGTGAGATGAGGAAGACATAATTGTTGCATTCTTTGTTGTTCATGTTGGCCAGGATTTGGTCCAGCTGGCAGGAGATTGAGGGGTGGTTGCCCATTCACCAACAGAGGAGTGCATTTGCCCGAGTGGTTGAGGCATTGAAGTGGTTTGGGCAGTTGATGGTCATGACCCATGTGTATTGGGTGATGAGGTTTCATCGAGTCTGAGCCGGCAGAGCTGAGCGTTAGTACAGGAGATATCACGGTAGGTGCCGGTGTAAGGAAGCGGACAACATTGGCAATGCTCAGATTGTAGTGGAGAAGGCAAGCAAGAAAGGTGTATGCCTGTGTGTCTCAGAGCTAGGTTTGGCAGTCCCAAGTGGAGTTGTACTCCAAAAGGCAGAGTAAGTCATAGTTGCAGAGGTTTGTGCATGCACTGAGCAGAGGCAAAAGCAGGGGATGGGGGTCATGGAGCATGAGGATGTCACAAGGAGAGAAGAAGTCTGCCTTGAGGATGACACGTATGCTGTTTCGAAGGTGGGTTCTTGATGAAAGGAATGGAGGCTTGGTGTGCCAAATCCTCATGCCAAAATAGAGTGCGGAGTGAGCGGCACTACACGAGGTCCATGGCCGTGTATACGACAGGCGCCAATGTCATTGGGGGGGGGGCAAGCAAGAGATAAGAAGTGTAAAACACCTCACAACAAGCAGCCCCAATCGGGTCATAATCTGTATGGCCGAGATACTTGGTGTTGTATTTGCAAAGTAGGGAGATGTCAATGGTCGAGGGTATGCAATGGCGTGGCACGTGAGGGGCCTGGGTGGGCATCATTGCCAAAGCCGGTGGCATTGGCATTGTGGCTGGAGGGTACCGTGAGACAGGGGCCAATGCGCATGGCATAATGGGTTGTAATGGTCTAGCATGTATTAACAAAAGATGATAAGTGCAAAATTTAGATTATGTGTTTAACATTTTGATGAGCTTACAATTTTTGACCATGAGTGATAGTGCCGGCGGCAGCAAGGGTGGAGCTTGCAAGTTTGGCGGTTCATGCCACGTCTTTAGTGGGATCAACAACCTTGCAGTTCCAATCAAGGGTGGGCGTTTGGTCCACCAAGGCACTTCAGCAGGCAAAGGTCAAATCGGGCCACTTGGTTACATCCAAGTCATGGATCATCATGCAAAGAAGGTCGAAGGGGCAATGTTTGCCATCGCGGTGATGTGAATCACAAAGGCGGAGATCCGGGTTGGGCTCATTGACTGATGGCATCATCTTGTCCAAATTCCCTTTGAAGATCAGGGTACCGGAGAGGTCATCTGCCGTTGGAGTAGCAATGGAGGAGCGGGCATGCTTGGGGTCAAGATGGGGCTGCCCAGGGGGTTGTTAGTGGGCGCTAAGTGTTTGAGGCTATCCTGCTTGGCCTTGGCTTGCTTGAGGTCATCTGCTTGCAATTGTGGACAGGATGGGATGGTGCGAGTCCCACTTGAGAACTTGCAAAGAGTGCTGACACAATCATCAAGGAGGTCAAAGGCCTCAATGAATTTGTCTGTGGCAATGTCGCCAATCTTGTCTTGGGCAACAAGGAAGGCATTCTTGGTATGCCGGAGAGGGTGCATGCGGAGGATGCTGAGTTGTCAAGCATCTGGTCACCCACAGAATGAGAGGCTTGTGAGGGCGGTTGCTCCTCTTGAGGTATGAATGCATGGAGGCGGAGGTGATGTGCAATGCAAATGTACGGGCGACAATGAAGATTGCCGATGTCTTCATGTTGAGGAGAGTCAGGTCACAGACAAATTGGGCCTTGATTACAGCGCAGATATTGGCAAGGTACGCCCGAAGGTGATGCACCGCACTGATGGTGGTGCTCATGGTGATGGTGGTGTGGACCTTGCTGAGGTTTTCTTTTGCTTTGCCGAGTAACTATTTGTCTTCGTGGTTGTATGTGGTGTGTTTGCACTCTTTGGCAAGGGACTTGGAGTTGGGGATGAGGTAGAAGTAGCAGAAGCGCTTCTTGCTCTCACCGGTGAGCTTGATTGACATCATCAAAGCAACCTCGTCATAGCTTGTCATGTACTGAGCATAGACAAGTGGGTCATGGTGGGGCAGGTCAACTTTGTGGTGGAGGATGTCGGTAGAGCAGAGGAGGGTCTCGGGGATGTTTTTACACATGTTGGCCATGTTTTTGTTAATGCACGCCCAGCCGGGTTGGCTGTAGATCTACTTGCCATTTTCCATAAATATTGACAGTTGGAGGGTCTGGGCCATGTGATCCCAGCCAAGATGGGCAAGGCGTGCTTGATCACAGAGACGATTATTGAGGGGTGTGTCCTTGACGGGGGAATCCTTGGGAGCTGTGGTGCTGCCGGCTGGATGAGGCCTGTGCAGAATGGGTGTGGAAACTTGGAAGTTGTCAAGACAAGAGAGTGAATTGGGGTCATGCAACGGTAGACTCTTGGAAGGATCCAACTCGATGGACGGTGAGAGATGCGCCTTGATCTTGGAGAGTCTGGCAGCAAGAGCATTGATGGCAGTGTGTGCCTTGTCCTCTTCATTGTTGCCAACACCGAAGACTTGGCTTAGTGGGGTTGTACCCCATGCTTGGCCCGCTGCAAGGCCAGGAAGAATGAGATGGGCTGAGACCTTGCGGAGGCCATCATTGGTGGAGAGACATACAAGTTTGTCAAAATGTGATTGGTCAAACGCAATGACGCTGCGTGCCCAGAAGGAACCACCAGGAATGGTGGTATCAAGCATGTCGACCATAGCTTTGGTTATGGTGCCTTTGGCGGTGTCATCAATGCCAAAGGAGATGGGCAGAGCCAGCAAGAGGACAATCTTGTAGGTGGCAATGGATGACAGTGTGTCGGTGAGTGTGGTGGCAATAGCAACATTGCATACGTTGAAGGCAGGGCCGGGGCAAAGCATCTGGGGACGTCATCTAGATTGGTGTCAACAATGCATGCAAACATCTTTGTGGCATTGACGAAGGTGTATTCGGCATGCAGAAAGCCTGGGTCATTGCTGCTGTGGCCAAGAAGGAACTCCTGTTTGAGTCCGGTGTTGGCATCGGAGAATGTGCAGCACTGAAGCTGGAAGAGTGGGCATACGTAGGCGTTTGACGGGTGTGATGACATAGAATCCCGCAAAGAGGTTGTTGTTGGCAAGAGCAATGACGGACTTTTCCATGGTGAGTGTCTTACGGAAGATGGTGCCCTGAGTAAGGGCATCCTTGGTGTCGCCGTTGAAGAGTGTGAGGAGGAGAGAGGGGGAGCCTATACGCATAGGGGCAGAGGTATGCCCCAAGGCGGAGGATGCTGAGAAGCAAGAGGAACAGCAGAGCTGTTAGAGAAGTGCTAAAGAGTGCCACATGTGTGTGTGTGGGTCCCTGGAGGGTGGCTGGAGGAGCGGACTCCATGTGGTGTGAGACGAGCAGTGTGCGCTTGTTCACTAGGTTTAGGGTTAGAAAACCATCCAGCAGTCAGAACTGCTGCATTGATGGTACAGCCCTGAGCAACTTGATAAGTACCTTGTGTGATGGATGCAGTGCAAGTTGCGGCAAAGGACATGATGATGAAGATGGAGGTGATAGAAGGAGGAGAGGAGGAAAATTTTTGGAAGGCTTGTCAGTAGAAGGCAGGTATTCATGGAGTGATTGCAATTGAATAATAAAAAATGTGAGCATCTCGTAAATGCAACCGCAATGGGGAATGATGCTTTTCTGGATTGCATTATGGGGAGATGTGTGGTCGGCATACATCTGATCCCATCATAGTGCCCACGCGTCTGTGCAGGAATGGATAGGAGTCTGTTGCGGTTCGTGCAAAGGTATCCTGTAGCCTGGTGTCGTCCGAGCTGGATATAGATACGGCAATGCACCACAGATATAAGATGGTGAAGGCCTGGAAAGCTGGCCCTAGTCTATCAAGGAAGAGTAATTCCACTTGATTAACAAGTTGGGGCTCTAGAGTCATCCAAAGACTCACTTCACATCACCTTGCATTATTGGTGGGCTAACATATGTATGTATCAATCTCTTCTGCTTGGAAATGGTGTTTCCTTCCCTCCCACTACAAGAACATCCTGTTCCAATTGTGTGAATCATTTTTATTGACAGTGGGCGCATTTGTGATGTGCACTGCTTTGGCTGCAGCAATTTGCTGATGTTGCTGAGGACATGCCAGCTCTGGTGTATTGTTGCATCTGCTGGACCCTGCACCAGAAAAACTCATGGCTTGTTTTGTTCTCTGTCATGGGAGAACAGATTTAACAAGTACTCTAAGAATGTAAACTAATTATTTAGACATAAACAAAAGAAACTGATTAACTAATAGTTGAAAGTAAATTATGATAGTTAATCCTTAGATTCGGTGGATTGTTGTGTATACTGGAAACAGCACCAGATAAACTCGCGGCTTTTTGACTGTTGCTCCCAATCATCTCAGCCGTCTCAGACTGCTGCCAAGGCAACTACCTTTCAGTGCTTGCATAAAAAACTGCCTAAGCAATGCACCCCCCTTGCAAATCCCCAACCGTCTTCCATCAGTAATAATTACGGCAATCACTGTTGCATAAGGAGGGTAGGTTTGCCATGGTTGGCATGACATAAAGGTAGGCAGTGAGTGGGCTGGAGCGTACAAAGCCTCTTATCACAAAATAAAATGGTACAAACAAGAGGGGGCACAATACATATGATAGAAATATGTTACTGTCTATGAGTGTATATTTTGATGATTTTAATTTAATGATTTATTTTGCCAAAAACATGGTGAGAAGGTCACGCTATACAGAATCTAATGACATTTGGTGGGGCCTACTCAGTGATTTTTATGGTAGTCCATCTTGGTCAGTCCTGGAAGTCCGTGAAGTTAGAATAACTTGGAGCCATAAAAACAGCTACATATAAAATATTTTTGCAAACCCGAGTTTCCCTCTGGTGAATCAGTGAATTTTCTTCCAATCTGTCCCAAACTGTTGCCAAGATACGGAATGAATTTTCCATGTAAAGATTAGATACTTTTTACTTCCAGATGGAAGAAAATTCTTGCAGGAGTTTTAATTACCCTTGAAACATAACATAATTCTCTGTAAATTGATGCCAATGCTTATCACTCTCAATTTAACCTGCCCTATAAAGTTGTGAGATTGAGGTGCTCATTCACCCCATTTCAATACTCACTGAAAGGTATTCACATGCATTCAATTACCATCAGGTGGTATTCAATACCAACTCAAAGTTTTTCACACACAGTCAACTGCGTAGATGGGGTGTTCACACACTCGAAGGCTTTCATGTACACACAATTGTATTCAGAGGGTGTTAACACTCACTCAAAGGCAATTATGTGCATTTCATTGCATTCAAGGGGTGTTCAAAACTGTTTGCACTCACTCAAAGGAGTTCACGTGCACTCAATTGCATTTGAGGGGTGTTCAATCACTTCATGCTCTTTCTATGTGGGGTCAAATATTAATTGCTCAATCAAAGTATTTGGAAATCTGCTCCATTTCCTTCACCAGCTTCCATTTGGTGAAAACTCTACTTTTTCAAGCATAAGTTCTACATTGCATAAACAATACTATTTCTGCTCAAAATAGTATTACTAGTATATTAATCTTACTCTGGTTTTTATTATATTTTATAGGATTAAAAATCAGCCATTATTCAATTTCTGCATTTTTATACTATAAAACAGGACAAAATTGTTACCCTTCACTTTGATTGATGTGAAAATTATAGGATGATTTTCACCTCTGAAGATGTTCTAAGTAACTTCATGCTGAAGTCTTCAACTGTGTGCAGCTATGTTTAGGTCAGCTAGGCTACTCTTTTGCAGTACTACATTTAGTTCAATAAATCATCTACATTCAGATGATGAATTTGATGAATTTCTAGGCATCTATTTATGTAAATGAAAAAAGGTATCTTTGCTTGCACACACATCACAGTGCTGTCAAATGGATTGCAACATCAATGGAGTGAGAAGAGTTTGAAATTAGAAACTAGGTTATCTTTGACGTGTCAAAAAGTTGATTTTCAGAGTAGCTTCCTTCAACTTTCATCTCTTCCCATAAATCCCTAGGGAGTTCTGAGAATTAGGGAC